>JARYGA010061359.1:113350-181931 GCA_030545235.1 Helianthus tuberosus | reverse complement strand
TTCCACCCCCAATGTGGAATCATTACACTCAAAAGTATCCAGATGGGGTGGAATCTGCATTGAATCTCAAGTTGAGAACCATTGAGAATGAGTTACCTGAGAATATTGATGTTACATTTTCTCCATCCGACACTGATAATGAGTCACAGGTGATCAAAACCGTTGTTGACCAAGTGTTAGATGAAGAAAGTGATAACTCGGAGTTTGATACTGTGAAAACTCATTTTGAAAATTCCATTTCTGATTCTGAAGAAGATGGTAACTTCTTAGACAAGTTCATACCAAAATCAGATACTGTTGTGAATGATGATTCGATCATTGTGGTTTACACAACGACCGGAACTGACAAACTTTATTCTGATTTTGAGTATCCAATTAAAAATGCCAGAATGGAAAATGTTGAAATGGTGTTTAAACTTGTTGAGATTGATATTTCAGAGGTTAACAACAATGAGTTCTTTTCTAAACCAAAGAGGTCTTTTGTGAAACAATCAACCAACCCGGGAAAGAAAGAATGGGTGGGTAATCATGGGCATAACAAAAGACAAGGTAACAACTTTAAAAAGAAGGGTGTCGGTTTTGAAAAGAAGATGGCTAAAAATGAGGTAAAACCAAAAGAAAAGATGAGTGATATTTTTGTTGCTGGTCCTAGTGTTGATGCTGAAAAGGATTATATCTTCAGTCAAAAAGCCATTGACGATTTTAATGCAGCTAAGAAGTTGAGACAGGAGACCTACAGATCAACTTTTGTCGAGTATGACAAAAGAATCTGTTACCGCTGCAATGAAATTGGTCACATGGCCAAGCAGTGTGTGAAAAAGCTTGAGAAACCAGTTTTGCAAAAACCCAAACCTAAAATTTCAACTGATGTTAAGGGCAAAACACCAATGATTTCCCCCGTTCGAATTTTGAAAAGAGGAGAATCTTTGAAATCCGATGATAAGCCAAAATCAATTTTTGAGATTGGTGAATCTTCGAAATCACCAAAGACTTCAAAGGTTTATCCAAAGACGAAATTTTTTGAAAACCAATCAAGGGTGGCAAAATCAAAACAATCAGTTGAAGTGAAGAAGATGGAAAATGAGCTAAAATTTGAACCAAAAGTTTTTGTAAATGATGTTGAAAAACTTGAATTTGAACTAGACAAGTTACTTGAGGAATTTCCACCAATTAAGGAGAGAGATTTAAAACCAAAATCTAAATGTCATCTTTAACATTCCGAAAGTTGATGTGTCATGTGATCTTGTGTTTGGTAGTGTTCCAAAGGTAAAGAAATCATGGGCTTCATTGTTTGAATGAATTTCTTTGATGTATGCAGGGGCTTCCGAGGTCGATAATCTCAAAATGGATCATGGACAGCGGAGCTTCAAGGCATATGACGGGAATGTTAGCTTTGCTTTATGACGTCAAATCTATCAATGGTGGTTATGTTGGATTTGCAGGAAATCAGGGTGGCATAATAGTTGGTGAAGGAACTCTAACAAATGGAGTTGTATCGTTTGAAAAAGCGAACTACATAGTCGAACTTGAAAACAATCTGTTGAGCATATCACAGATCTGTGACAAGTCTTTTATAGTACACTTTACTAAAAATGAATGTTTAATCATAAAACCTGGTTTTAAAATTCCTGAGGACATGGTGTTGATGCGAGATCCACGAGAAAATGATTAGTATGTTCTCGATATGAGTGTCGCAACAACAACAGATCATCAGAAACAATGTTTTGTGACAAAATCAAAAGCGACTGAAAAAGAGTCGAGAATGTGGCATCGAAAGATGGGCCACATTCATGTCAGAAAAATGAATTTTCTTGTGCACAATGATCTTGTAGAAGGTGTAAATTTGAAAAATTTTCATTTAAATGATGATTGTGTAGAGTGCAAGAAGGGAAAACAGGCGAAGAAGTCACACCCACAGAAGCTGTTGAATTCAATCAGAGTTCCGCTCGAAAGGCTCCACATGGACCTTTTCAGACCTGTCAATGTAAAAAGCGTAAGCGGAGACTTGTACTGTCTTGTGGTCACTGACGACTTCACAAGGTTTTCATGGGTAGTGTGTATGGAAAGTAAAGATCAAACTTTTGAGTCGTTGATGGTTCTATTCAAGAAGATGGAAACGCCGTACAAAGTGCCGATCAGAAGAATTCGGAGTGATAATGGAACGGAGTTTAAGAACAATCGGATGCTCGAGTTTTGCAATGAGAAAGGAATTCTTCATGAATTCAGTGCACCATACACTCCACAGCAAAATGGTGTAGCTAAACGAAAGAATCGCACCTTAATTGAAACAGCTCGAACGATGCTAGCTGATTCCAAACTTCCGATATTTTTCTGGAGTGAAGCAGTTGCAGCAGCGTGCTATACATTGAATCGCGTTCTCACAGTGAAGAAATACAAGAAAACTTGTTTTGAACTTCTTTATCGTTATAAACCAAATTTGAAGTTTTTAGAACCGTTTGGATCGCCTTGTACTTTCATTGATCCTGATGGTAAGTTTGGTGCTAAAAGTAATGAGGGTTTCTTTGTAAGTTATGCGAGTCCGCTGAAGAGGGTGTCCGTACCGTGCATGGGGAAGATAATTCAAGTTCAGCATGTTGATTTTCAGAAGCATACTGCTCCACCACAACTTCTCGGACAAAGATTTCTGTTCGATTACGACAAACTCTGGGAGTCTTTCCAACTGCCGACTGAGCCAAGTGTCGAGGAACTCGTTTTACTATACCAACATCAACAATCTATGTCACAAGATCAGGTGCCAAGACCGTTGGTAGTTTCTCAGCCCGACGTGGGTACAAGCGACCCTACAAGTAGTACAAATGATCACGAGGCAGGTCCAAGTGGAACGACACACGAAACCCAGAGGAACCAGCTCCAACGTTTGATAATTCTGATGACTCAGAATCGGAAGACAGCCCGATTTTTGACGAAGAACCAAATGTCGCAACGAAAGAAGCTGAGGATCACACCGGTGATCAAGACATTACGAACTTGCAATCAGAAGTGAGCGTGCCTGACACTGCTATGCCAAGAACTTTGTCGTATCATCCTTCAGAGCAGATTATTGGTGATCTTCAGAGTGGAGTAAAAACGCGGGATCAGATCAACAGAGCTCTTACATGTTTTTATACATCTGTTGCTCCTTTACAGGAAGAATTTTCACTTAAGTGTTTCATCTCGCAGGTTGAACCCAGGACGTATAAAGAAGCTTTAACTGAAGAAAGCTGGGTTAATGCTATGCAGGAAGAGCTGCAACAGTTTGAGAAGCTGGGAGTTTGGAGATTGGTAGACCTTCCTGAAAATCAAAAGTTGATAAAAACAAAGTGGGATTTCAAATGCAAGAGGGATGATAGAGGAGTCATTGTTCGAAACAAAGCACGATTGGTAGTACAGGGATTCAATCAGCAAGAAGGCATTGATTTTACAGAGGTGTATGCGCCTGTTGCTAGACTTGAGGCGATTAGGATCTTCCTGGCGTTCGCGTCTTGGAAAGGATTCAAAGTCTACAAACTAGATGTGAAATCTGCATTCCTGTATGGCAAAATCAAAGAAGAAGTGTATGTTGGACAACCGCCGGGTTTCACTGATCCACTACACAAAAACAAAGTCTATCTTCTGGATAAAGCGCTTTACGGACTACACCAGGCCCCGAGAGCCTGGTATGAGACGCTTTCCCAACATCTGCTGGCCAACGGGTTCACCAGAGGGACGGTTGATAGCACTCTGTTTACAAAAGAGGTTGCAGGACATCTTTTAATCGTGCAGATCTACGTTGATGACATCATCTTTGGTTCGACAAATGACGATTTGTGTAAAGATTTTGAGAAAGTTATGAAGAAAAAGTTCGAGATGAGTTCGATGGGGGAGATGAAGTTTTTCCTAGGGCTACAGGTTGAACAAATGCCCGAAGGAATCTTCATTCATCAAGCCAAATACGTGAACGATGTTCTGGAAAAGTTCAACATGTCTGAATCTACTCCAACATCAACCCCCTGGCTCAAAATCACGGGATCTGTCCAGATGAAAGCGGAGAGAAAATGGACGAGACGTATTATCGGTCGATAATTGGATCCTTGATGTATCTGACTGCTTCCCGCCCGGACATCATGTATCCGACTTGCTTATGCGCACGATATCAGTCCAGCCCAAGACAGTCACATCTGTCAATCGTCAAGAGAATATTACGGTATTTGAAAGGCTGCCCAAGCACCGGCTTGTGGTATCCTAAGTCGGGTGACTTTTCACTTACAGGTTATGCTGATTCGGATTTTGGTAGCTGCAAGCAAAATGCGAAGTCCACCACTGCTGGGTGTCAATTCTTTGGAACTCGACTAGTCACTTGGCAGTGCAAGAAACAAACCTCAGTGGCGCTCTCTACCTGCGAGGCTGAATACGTTTCGACCTCAAGCTGTTGCTCTCAGATCCTTTGGATCCAACAGCAGATGCGAGACTTTGGTTTGCAGTTCTTGGACACACCTATATTTGTGGACAATGAGGCAGCGATTAACATAACTAAAAACCCGGTTCACCATTCTAAAACAAAGCATATTGAAATTCGGCATCATTTCATCCATGATTGTCACGAGAAAAAATTGATTCGCATTGAACATATTCACACCGATGATCAGAGGGCTGATTTTTACACCAAACCGTTTGACAGATCAAGATTTAACTATCTTTTAAAATTAAACGGGATGAAAAATTTGTTTTCTGGGAGGGTAATAGAATGTGAAGCCGAGGTGGACGGCGATTTGAAGTGATCCACGTCGTGTTGTCAAGTTTTTGTACAGTTTATTTTCTGCTTTTGATAAAACCAAAAACACAAAAATATGTTTTTGTTTTTAGGGGGAGAAAGTTTGCAGAAAATACAAAAAACATGATAAAATTTCAAAATCCAAAAACAGTAAAAAGTCAAAATGAGTTTGTGTAAAAAGGGGAAATGATAGTACATCAGCTAGACAGATGCAGTACGCTAAAGATATGTAAAGTTTAAATGTGTTAAGCAATCTTGCAGATGATATTCCGATAGGTTTTTACACATTTAGTAGGTTTGTTCGGGATATAAACCTAAATCATTACTTGCTTTTACGTGGGGAACATCTCTTGGATATATGGGTAACCCCCGAAATCTTGTTTGAAAGGTCCCTCTTTCTGAGATACTAGGTCTTTATGCTTAGTGATATCTGGGGTATTATCCCGGGACTTCTGATTTTGCGGAAGCAATGGCCTAGTCCCCGGAGAATACTTTACTCTGCTTGAAATAAAAGCCTCCCCTCAGCATAAAAAATGATGAAACATTGAAAAATGCTAATCATGTGCTGTTGTAAAAGAAGATCCCCAAAGGGGACCCACCTTAAGTCGAAGCCGCCATCTCTCTGATTTTGCGGAAGCAATAGCCAGAGCTCTCACGGCCCTCGCATTTAACCCCTTACAGATATCATCTAGGTATACTCACCTGTAAGACTGAATATTGGGATCTGGATACGGGAGTATATTCTGAGGTGGGACACGCGTAAAAGTTAAGCCTTAAAACACTAAATTTGTATCCTGAACAGATTGAAATTTGTGTGAAAATTTAAGAGGATCAGTATATCGACAATCAAAGCGATGAGCTCGCTCCGCATCGACATGTGCCATGCCATAGCATTCGCCTACGAACCCAAAGGTGCGCCATAAGCGGACCCATCATTATCTGACCACGCGCTCATGGGCAAAAATACAAAGGCGGTGTGCGAAGTTCAAAGTGCACCACATTGGGCTTATAACCCACGTCACGCGCGCATGTGTGCAGGTGCGATGCACCCTTTGGGTTCCCACTAGTGTTTGCCTTTCAAGGAGTGCTCCTCCTTATATACCACTTTAAGTGTTGTTATCCCACCTATTTGGGACAAGTTGACAAAACTAATCCATATTATTCATCTTTGTTTGTTCCAAACATACAACTTCAAGCTTCGATATCTCATTCATCTTAGCTCTATTTGGACATAGTTTGAACACAAACCCATAAATAATTATTTATACAACACATATATAAATATTATTGATGTCCAAAATATTTAGTGAAAAACTCATTTTCACTAAATTTCCAACACAAACTGAACTAACACTGACTAATTTCTCGCTCCGTAGGTCGTTGTGAACAATGACTTATTTTTAAGTTTTAATTTCACTCCATATATTATAAATGATATATGTCTTTTAACTCATTTAATTTTCATATAATTTGATTTTCTCTAACAACTTTTAAAAAAAGCCAAAATATACGCAATAGTATCTTGATATAAATTTTATCTAAAACACAGTCGTTATTAAATTTAAAGTTGGCTTATATAGTCATAGTCCTCTCATGTACTTACTTGTATGGCTCGTAACATTCTCTCACAACGGGGGTGTATCAAGTAGGGTGGGGGGTTTCAGAATTTAGACACACAAGGGGAGCTACTATAAAATTTTCTATGGCCACCACAGACAACATAGTTACATCAATAACCAACAAAAACAAATAGAAACATAACCCATGAACAATCTCAATCACGAACAAAAACAACTACAAACATAACCCATGAACAATCAAGAGCTTTAGCTTGTTCCCAAAGCTTGCTTCAAATTTCCAAAGGGGGAAAAATCAAATTATATTTCTTTCAATTGTCTACAAAAATCACTCCTCCATTGCAATACAATTAACAAAATCAAAACAAATGTATGTAACTTATAAATACCATAAAAAATAACACCAAAACAAAATTTTCTATTTCTGCATTTACACTAACAATGACCTCTTAACCTGTAGCACACGCAAGAATATAAGGATGATTTCTGTTAACATACCTTTGCCATAAAGGCTTATACCTCCCAAACCCAATCTTTAACCATGGCTTCATGTTCCCATTAAAATGAACCACAGCTGCACTCTCTATCATCCTGCTATCAATATTAACATCGAACCCGAGTCCCAACACGTGCCATCTTCGGTCTAGCGGCTCGGTCCGTCCATAAAAGGCTAAAAGTCCAGCTGGCAAAGTACCTAACTTCCATAAGTTTCCGTCGGTATTCTGTTCTTCCCAGTAATGATACATGCCCGTCACATTAGCGTTACGCCAAGCCACCAAATCGAAGACGTTTAGCCCGAACGCCCACCCGCAACCCTGTGGGTCGATCTTGGAGCTTAAAACCGGGTTTGAAAAGTTGAGATATTTATACAAGCGGTGATGCGCTTCAAGGCATGTTTCGACTGCACCATTTACGTTCCCATGTAGATCTAAAGAGAATAATGGTGTTAGGTCTTTCTGAACGATGACGTCATCGTCGAGAAATACGACTTTTTCAAGGTGAGGATAGATTTCAGGTATGTAAAACCGAAGATGGTTCAATAAAGATTCGTACTTTCGGTTTAAGAATCGCGGGTCGGTTTCCGAATCCTGAGACTCTTCCAAAGGGTATCCGAAAAAGTCGACTTTTTTAGATTTTTTGACCGCAGGTGAGTAAGAAGCATTCAGCCAAGTGAAATCTTCAACCTTTTGGATTTCGATCATCGACCCTTTGAAGTCGTTGGTAACAAACCATGCTTGCATGGCTGCATAGTTGGCGTCATTTGTAACGATGTGAAACATGAGTTGTTTTGGATGGTCCGCGTTTGATACGGTAGAGTTGACCACAGCGGATACCGCCACCAAATTATCCGAAAACAAGCAGAAATGGTAAAGATTATTGTCTAACAACCTTGGAGAGTTGTTATTCTCATCGGCAAGCTCTTTAATCCTCGTGTTCGTAATCCAATCCGCCAAAAGTTTAACGTTAACACAATGAAGATTCTTGGGAAGTGATTCGGCCGCTAGATTCCCAAAATACGCACTTTGAACCGTTGCTGCATTTGCACGAGCTTCCAACGCTTGAATGTGAGATTTCATGGTCATCATCGTGGTTGCAAGATCATAATGAGCGTCTTGTGACTTAAGAATAAGAGATGATAAGCTAATAATTAGGGGTTCGGCTTCTTCTTGAGTGATGGGGTCCGCTCGCATGGCGGCCCTTGAAAGCAAAGATTGACAGTTTCTTATTTTTGAACTTAACAGCCATGCAAGATGGAGGTTATTGTGTTCTTTTGCAACGACTATGTAAGCTTTTGCAAGTGTCATTTGCTCTAATAGTTGTCGGGCGTATGAATTTGCACTACCTATCTCCTTTGTTAGATTCAGCTTGTTGTGAGTAACTTGTATGTTTCTAACATTCCGATCCTGAAAACAGTAGAATGATGCTAACAGGTCAGGTTGGGTTGGGCTGACCCAAAAACACTTCTATTATAAAAACTTTTGAGTTTAAAATAATAAATATGTTGAATTATTATTATATAAATAACAAAATAACTTCATTTACTAAAGCAATTTAGTAAAATATGACAAGATCAGAGTCACTTTTACCAACTACAAACTTATATAATTCAAGGTCAAGGTTAGGGTCAACACAAAAAGTTATTAAAAAGTCAAAGCCCAATATGAAGAAGAAAAAGACTTACAAAATCAATTTGTTGTTGAACAAATTGGCTTACGTAAATGTTAAGCTCTTTTTAGTTAAAAGGTATACAGAATTAAAAGGTATAGAAAATTAATCGCGCTTAAACATATTAAATCCGTTTTGCAATGACAAGATTAAGTGACAACTGAAGTGATAGTCCCTAATTATTATAGAACCAAAAGCCAAAGGAGAATTCCTAAAAGAATAAAGACCAAAGAGCCCCACCAAAAGCAAACAGTATAAATCAAGCATAAACAACCTTCTACTTCAAGTTTGGTGTATTTCCGCGTACGGAACTCAATATTTGAAATAATCTATAAGCAAAAAAGTCAATAGTTTTGGTAACAATCAACATTCAACAAACAATGTCACCTATCATCGTTGGGGGGCACACACAACATTTTCATAACATGTGTCACGCTTTGAAAATGTTCCGTAAATCTCTTTCACAAACAATGTCATCAATCAAAACAAATATATATGAATCTAGTGTAACCCCTTGAAAATGTTCGATGAATCAATGTCACAAACAAGGTAACCTATTGAAACGACCATGATTCGTGTCATGCATACACAAACACACCACAATTTTGCATCATTAGCGTACATATTTCATTGTTATGCTTAAGAATCACCACATATCGCGAGTTCGACAATATTTGTTCTACCAAACAGCATGATTGCTCTTAATCATCAAACTAAAATTTAAACTTCACACCTAAAATGAATGATTCTATCAACTTATATAATATACTTCACAACTAGATAACGTATAACAGGTGTGTCGGTTAGATGCCTAAAACAATATTTAAAATTGACCAGAAAAAAAATAAAAATTAGCAAACAATTAAATTTACCAATTGAAAGACAAACCCAATAAATAACTATTTAAAATAAGCATAAAACAGGATCTAGGTCAGCTGTAAAATCTTACCAACAGTGTCTGCCGATCTTGATCTTGATTTTGGATTTGACTATGATCTTGATCTTGAAAGTTATGTTGAACAAAAATTAAAACACACCCAGCAACAGAAAACAAAACAAGAAACACCCAGATCCAAATTGACAGCCTCCTCCTAACCCGCCGCCGGTAATCGGCAGCCCGCCGGCGCATGTTTTGATCAAGAATCGAAGCGGCCACCAAATCAGTAATCAAAATGGATAAAATTCGATAAACCCATGATTAAGTTTCAATCTTTAGAGAAACCCATCAAGGAATAAGTGATCAGAAGCAGTTAATTATCGTAATTTTGATGAAATTGGTGGTATATGAGTGTTTGGAGTTGAATAGAGTGTGTATCTATATGGGTATTTGTTAGATTGAAAGGGGAAATGTGTGAAAGTGTCGGCTTAGGGGAAAGGAAGATGAATGTGACGAGAGGTGACAGAGTGTGTGGGTGGGTTGTTTTCGTTTTTGTTAGTTAAGATGATGAAATTGAAAGGAGGTGATTTGGGGGAAAATAAAGGTCCACACATGGTGTAACATGTGCCTTAAATCCTTGTTTACTCACAATTTTAATGTGAATTTGATTCTTAATGAATAATCTCAAGAGAAAAAAATAGATTTTTAATTATGTTAGTATCAACTAATAGTAATCTTAGAGATTAATTACGCTAATTCTTGTCGGTTCAAGTCTAAAAATCATGACGTACATTAAGAACCACTCACCTAATCAATCAATGTTTTAAAAACCGGTATTTTAATCGTACCGGGTTAGAGTCAGAAATGTTCAACTGGTTGAACCGTATTGTATTGGGTGGTTCAACCGTGTTGACTAATTAACTCTAAAAATCCATAAAATATAATTTCAACTCAAAAAATAATCCAAAACTACATGATTTCATAATAAAAATATTTCAAAAGTTAATCCATAAAAAAAATAATCTAAAAGTTTATAAGTAAATACCCATTATATAGCAATCTGCAAACACTATAACAATTAACAACATGAATAATTGAACAAAATTCAAAAGAAGGTAAACCTAAATGATTGATTGAAGAACTTAATTTGAAAAAACCCAATGATTTTCTATCTTTGAGTTAGGAAGAAGTTTGATCGATGTGGATTGTCAATTGTGGGCACTAAGTTTTATATTTTAACTAAGACGGTAAATAGTCACATTTTTTATGAACCTAAAAATTAAAGGTTCAAGATTTTGACAATTAGCCCGGTATAACCTAATTTATCGGCGGTACAACTTCTTTGCTGTTTCCTTAGTTAACCGGTATGATTCGTGTCGGCCAAGCATCCGGTTTAACCAGTTCAACTGGCCGGTTTAAACCAGTTTTTAAAACATTGCACGTAAGTCGCATATCCTGATCATGACATTAGTAAAAAAAAAGGGCCGGTTGTATGCATGGTCGTCCCCAAGAATCCTAAAATATCTTTGAGCCGCCCCATATGTGTAGTAAATTTGAGCACTAAAATATACCTTCAGAGTTGCATCATATAGAGAGAGATGAGAACACTTTGTACCTTTTCCCACATTTTACATTTATCATGTTAGATAACTTTTATACATTGTCACCTTTTGCAGGTCGATAACGTCTGGAAGTTTTTTCTTATTAATATAGCTACAAATATTATATATATATATATAGGACAAAGATCCGTTAGAAACCTCCCTTATTACGAGAACCGCGAGAACCAGTGTGAACACAACAAAAAATGCTTAAAAATAGCTAAAAAACACACAATTTTTTTTTAATATTTTTTATGTTAAAATCGCTACTTTTAGTAGCCAAATTTTTTTTTTATTATTTTTTTTAAATTAAAAAAAAAATTTGGCTACTAAAAGTAGCAATTTTAACATAAAAAATATTAAAAAAAAACTTTTTTTTTTGATTTTTTTTAGGTTTTTTTGGGGTTTAGTTTTTAGCATTTTAGCTTGGGGGGTGGGGGGGGGGGGGTTAGGTTTTTTGGGGGTTTTAGTTTTTAGCATTTAGCTTGAGGGGGGGGGGGTAGGTTTTTTTTTTTTTTTTGGGGGGGGGGGGGGTGGGGTTAGGTTTTTTTAGCTATTTTAGGTTGTGTTCACATTGGTTCTCGCAATAAAGGTGGTTCTCGCATGAACCTTACCCTATATATATATAGGATAATGATCATTACAGAACACTAATTATTGCGAGAACAAAAAGAACAACTCTAAATCACTAAATTTTGGTATTTAAGGTTCATATTTCTTAAATTTTATGTTTCTTACATTCATATGTGTATTATACATACATAAAAAATCATATATTTTTTCGTACACATAGTCTACATACATGTAGGTAATTTAGCCTACACATAACCTACATGTGTGTAGGTTATTTAGAAACTGGAGACTTTTCATATTTTGTTTTAAATTATAGTGTGAGAAACAATAAATCTTATATTTATAGCATTTTCATTTACTTTTTAGGTTTTTATGATTGAAAAAATGAGTGATTCATTTTGTTCCGAGTGTTCTCGCAATATTTATTGTTCTGCATAGAACCTTCCCCTATATATATATATGTGTGTGTGTGTGTGTTAATTAGTAAGATTTTGATGTATTAGGGGTTGTACACCATGTTTTGTTGATGTTGTGTGCATGTGATCGTTGTATCCATAGTTATGTGTGTTGTATCCAACCTTTATATTTAAATACCCCTCACATTCTCTCTCCTTCTCTAACTTATATGATGCCTTCCTTCTACTTTCTTCATTCTCTTTCTAGAATTAACCCCCGATGGCACCATCTATCTCTCCATCGGCGGTGGCATTGTCGTCGATGACTTTGTCGAGCTTGACGTGGGACTATTTTGGGTTTAAAAACCCTTACCACCTTGGCACCTTAAATGGCGGTGGTGTTGTTGTTGGTGGCGCCATTGTCGACCTTGGAGCATTAGGGGTTGTACATTATGCTTTGTTGGTGTTATGTGCATATGATGGTTGTACACATAGTTATATGGGTGGTACACACTGTTTCTTCTCTCTCTCTTTAGAAATCACCACCATAGCACCTTAAACGGCGGTGGCATTCTTAGTCTTGATGTAGCCCTACTTTTAGTGTGTTGTTGGTGTTGTTGTCGATACACTGTTTTGGATTTAAAAACCCTCATCAACATGGCATCTTAAACCATCCACCTATCATCTACGTCGACGGTGGCGTTGTCAGTCTTCAACAGTATTTTGGGTTTAAAAACTGTCACCACCGTGGCACCATGTTTTTGTTGAAGGTTTTTTTTATAACTGACGATGATGGTACTGGCCTGCTTCTTGGCATGACAACCCCGGTTGCAGCCGTGGCGACACTGAGCCGTACCCCAACAATGATGATCAGTTAGATCTAAGTTAATTTGTTTTGTTGATTTTGTTTTTTCTTGATTTCATATGTTTGAAGATAGTGAAGCTACTATATCTATTGTTGAAACAACACTTTAACTTCAAGTTTGGACTATTTCGAGACCAATGTTATTGAAATTAAGTGTGTAACACCCTTTATTTACAGGTTAACATCGTTAACACAAACACTGTCATCTCAAACATTGTCTCGAACACTTATTTATGCATTACACTTGATTAGGGTTAATTAAGTGTTTCAATTATTGCACGAACACTAATATAATGATAATTCAAAGAATTACCGAACCACACGCGAGTTTATCCTTGAATGTTGGTGATTAAGTGAAATAATAATTCCGAAATAACTAATACATATAAATTGTGTGAATTTTTATGTTATTTGGCCTTTACGAGCATTATGGGAAATTACATCAAATCGAGTGCTTTTACGCGTAATTACTTGGATTTGTATTTTGATTATAACAGGGGAATTTTAGAAAATTGTATCTTTGAGAAATTCTAATTAAGAATTTCTTTTTATTAGAAAAGGGGTCCATGAGGATCCTAAAGCCCTTTCTTAAGCCCATGGTTACCTATAGTTGGATTAAAAAATAAATAAAAATAAAACATAACATAACCCAGCCCTAAACTCACCCTACATCGCACAAAGAACCCACGACTCACCCTCTCCCTCTCTTCGAACTCACGACACTCACAACCACCACCATAACCTCTTGATTACTTGCTTGGATCTTGCAATAGAAGGTGTTTTTGATCAATTCCAATACCTTTTATCGCTTATAAGTATGTTTCTTGGTTGATTTCGTTAGATTTTATGTTTTCATGATTTGGTCAAAAACCCTAGATTATCCAAATTCAATCCCAATTGAACTAATTGATGTGTCTAGTGTTTACTAACGATTGTTTATCTGATTTGAATGCTTTTGCTTGAATTAAAGTTCCATGCATGTTTAGAAGTGTCAATGTGTAGAATTCTCGGGAATTAGAGTTCTATGCATGACTTGTTAGAAAGGGAAACTTTATTAGTAATAAAGTATAGATATTAATCACACGTGCAATGTGATGTACTTTGTTGGTTTATTATGATTGTATGAACATAAAAAGACACTAATTCACTTATTGGGTCACCAACGGGTCTTAGGTCAACTTGGTCAAACATGTGAGTCTTTACTTAAAATGTAAACAATGGGATTGTTTGGATATAAGGGTCTTATGAACCTACACTATCACACCCTACTAGTAGCGGAAACACCAAGGTGTGACTGTGAAAGGTTTTCATAGCATTTGATAGTGTGAACATCTACATAATTTAAAATAAACAACGATGCCAAATATATATTTGTCACACCCCGATATTTCCATGTATTACCGGTGGGCCCGGTGGGGAGTATCGTGACGTAGTTGATATCGTCATAGTCAAATGTATACAGTTTAATGCACAGCGGAAGGCTTGGATGAAAAATAATATTACAAACCGAAATTTAAAGTATAATTAAACATTATACGAACGGTTGTATATGGATCCACAGGTGGATCTTAAAACAGAAATATTAATATTGTTCAACAGACTTTAGACGTTTAGAACTTGCAAGATTCCTTATTAACGCCCCGAGATCCCAACCAATTACGTACAGTACCTGTCACTTAGTCTTTTTGGAAAAATACGTCAGTTTGCACTGGTAAATACAATTAACCGACTCTTTTGAAAACATTTATGAAAATTTGTTTAAATGCACAAGGCACAAACATTTTATAACTTGGGACAATTATATTAATAAAAATCTTGTATCAGATTTACATGTTTGTCTAACATTTAGGGCCGGTATAAAAGCCGAACAAGATTAATCGACACACCACAAATATAAACTCACAAGAAGTTTCCTCACGAGTGAGTATATCTTTTACATACGCAACAAACAGGTGTATGCCTACACCCCGTGCTTAAGTCGTGGCCATTCACGCTTTTTGAATGAGCCAAGGATATCCAGGACACGATCGTTAACTCCCAATGTTATATGTTATCAAGAAATACTGATTAAAACGGGATTATACAATTTAACCATATCCGATTAAAAGGTTTCTACACCCGACCAAGCGGTAATAGTTTACCGTATCCCAAGCCCGTATAGGGGAAAATAAGTTAAAAATATTTACCTGAGCTAAAAATGTAAATTAAACTCAGTCGTATATTCTAATCAGCAAGTGCAAGTACTTCTACCGGGGCTCTCAATCTGGAACGAAGGTTTTATTAACCTATTAGATTCCTAACGGGTCTTATTTAAGTTATCACTTAGAGAGGTTAGTTTTAAAGAAAGGTTTACGGTGTAGGCATACACCTGTCTGTTGCGTATGTAAAAGATATACTCACTCGTGGGGAAACTTCTTGTGGGTTTATATTTGTGGTGTGTCGATTAATCTTGTTCGGCTTTTATACCGGCCCTAAATGTTGGACAAACATGTAAATCTGATACAAGATTGTTATTAATATAATTGTCCCAAGTTATAAAATGTTTGTGCCGTGTGCATTTAAACCAATTTTCATAAATGTTTTCAAAAGAGTCGGTTAATTGTATTTACCAGTGTAAACTGACGTATTTTTTCAAAAAGACTAAGTGACAAGTACTGTACGTAATTGGCTGGGAGCTCGGGGCGTTAATAAGGAATCTTGCAAGTTCTAAACGTCTAAAGTCTGTTGAACAGTATTTATATTTCTGTTTTAAGATCCGCCTGTGGATCCATATACAATCGTTCGTATAATGTTTAATTATACTTTAAATTTCGGTTTGTAATATTATTTTTCATCCAAGTCTTCCGATGTGCATTAAACTGTATACATTTGACTATGACGATATCAACTACGTCACGATACTCCCCGCCGGGCCCACCGGTAATACATGGAAATATCGGGGTGTGACAGGTTGGTATCAGAGCCAACATTGAGGGAATTAAACACTAGTCTTTTGTGTTTAATCTCAATGACACAGTTGCACATTCCTTGACTTCCGAGTCTAGACATGAACTAGGAATAATCTCATCTATAATAAGTATACACTGTTTTCGATATTTATGTATTTCAGGAACATGTCGCCGAGTAAAGCTGCCATTGGTGGAAGCTCTCCAAACCTGAAGTCTAAGAATGTTAAGTTTCGTACCACAGCTCGAATAAGCGTACGACCAGTATGGAGAAAGGACCTTTTTGGACCCATTCCCAAAACCAAACCAGTTGAAACCATTAACCATATTTCAGATTATGTACCTAAGACTTTTAAAAGTTCAAATGAGAAGCCAACATCGGAGGAGTCCATACCAACAGTCCCAGAGGCTCCCACTCCAAAGATGATACCTATGGACTCAAATGATCCACATTTCTTACCTCCAAGTCTTGGAATCCCAAACTTGGATTATACCAGTCCTAACCCTATTCATGATCCATATTATTAATTAACCATAGAATCCTTGGATTCCACTTTTGCAAAGGTTCCTAATATGGAAGATTTCGACTATCCACCAAAACCTTCAGTATCCGTACCGCACACAGTGAACCAAGGAGAAAACTTTCAGAAATAAAATGAAGAAGAAACTCCTTTTGTTGTATTTCATTTCTCTAGTAGTCCCTATAAGGACATATTTATCTTTTAAGTCCTTGCGTGGACGAACTTATTTGTTTAAGACCCGTTTAGGGCAACTATTGTAATTCTTAGGATCATTTACGAGAAGTTCCTTTTTGCAATTACTTTTGGCATTAAACATATACATATATATATATATATATACTATATCTCAAAATCAAAAATATCATTTTATAATTGATCCGCCTTTGAAATATCAAAAGGAAATCTTAAAGGTATAACCTAGCCTATATGTCGTTTTAGACATGGCCATGATGGTAAGACCTTTTAAAAAAAATAGATCCTTGTTAACACCTGAGAACGTGTTAGCACTCTTGACAAATGTGGTTCGAGAAAATCACACTAGTCATCCTTATATTGGATTCTTCCAATTCCTTATCTAGCCTAATGATCCAGAAATCATGGCTCAAATCATCAAATAAGATCATCATATTATAAACATCCATTGGTGATGAAATGCCTACGAGCTATGCCTATTGTCCTAAAAGACAAAAGACAGTTGTAGTCTATGACTCCCTGTCAAGAAGGGTAATGAACTATGTTCAAACTTTAATGCCTCGATCCTATAAGATTATGGCTCATAAATTCAAAATTGTCCTTGTGACAAGGCCTTTTTATGCCATCTTAATATCCTTAATAGTTTATAATTGGATTAACTATAATGAAATGTTTAAAATAAACCTGATTATCAAATTAACCAAATATGGTCTATTTATACCATGGTTAATGAATCATCGAAAATGATGATTCCAAAATAGACTTCTAAATAAAATTATTGTTAATTGTTTTATAGAAAATAAGCTTCAGCATGCCTGAATCAGACGAGGTTAACAGTCATCCCAATATGAGGAATGACAATACAAGAATGAATGTAACGGGTGCAGATTTGCAAACATTAATAGATAATGCTGTCACTCGAGCCATTGACAGACAATTCAAAGAACCAAGTGGTACTCGCACTAGGACCCAGTCTGTACCTCATACAAAACCACCTTCCAAGACTCATACATCTCATAAGGACGATTCTCATCATTCGTCGAATCAGAAAAGTATCCCATCCAAACAAATTGTGTTAAATCAAGAACCGCGCTCAAAGACCTGCTCTTATAAATACTTTGTCTCTTGCAAGCCAAGGGACTTTACGGGCGAAAAAGGAGCCATTGGCTGTATGACATGGCTAGATGAGATGGATACTGTAGTAGATATCAGTGGTTATGCGGAACAGGATATTGTGAAATTTGTTTCACAATCAATTAAAGGAGAAGCATTGGCATGGTGGAGATCATTGATCCAAGCCACGGGGAAGATCCCGCTTTATAACTTATCTTGGGAGCAATTTGTTGCACTAATCAAGGAAAACTTCTGTCCTCAGCATGAGGTAGAAAAGATTGAAACAGACTTCTTGACTCTGGTCATGAAGAATTTAGATTGTCAAGCATACGTGACGAGTTTCAACACCATTTCCCTCCTGGTTCCCTATTTAGTCACCCATGAACCTAAATGCATAGCGCGTTTTATTGGAGGCCTAGCACCAAAAATTAAAGGAAATGTTAAAGCATCTAGGCCTACCACTTATAGGTCCGTGGTGGACTTATCCTTATCCCTCACTTTAGATGCAATCAGGAATAAGTCTGTCAAGACTTCTGATGAGGGAAAGAGGAAAAGAGAAGAGGATAGCTCTCATCGTTCTGATAAGAAGAAAAAGGGGAATTCCGAGCATAAGAAAGGTTCCAAGTTCAAGAAAAACTCGAGTCAGTCGGATAACAGACCCAAGTAGAGGAACTACAGAAAGCATCATTTTGGAAAGTGTACGATCGACCCACATGCTAAACTTTGTGGGATTTGCAAGACCAAGGGTCACAAGACTTTAGAATGCAAGGAATTAAAGAACGCAACTTGTTACAACTGTAACGAGAAAGGGCATACCAAAACCAACTGCCTAAAACTCGTAAAGAAGCCTGAAGAGTCCAAGAAAACAAACGCACGAGTCTTTCAGATGAACGCCCAGGAGACAGTACAGAATGATAACGTTATAACAGGTACCTTCCTCATCAATGATGTTTATGCAAGAGTTTTGTTTGATTCTGGCGCAGATAAGTCGTTTGTAGACAATAAATTTTGTAAACTGTTAAATCTGCCTGTTAAAACTCTAGGCATAAAATATGAGGTAGAATTGGCCGATGGTACTTTAGAGACTGCTTCAACAATTCTAGATGGATGTTTCATATCCATTAGGAACCACTCCTTTCCATTGTCTTTGTTACCAATGAAGCTAGCAGGATTTGACATAGTTATTGGCATGGATTGGTTATCTTTTAACCAAGCTCAAATTGCATGTGATAAGAAGCAAGTGGTTATCAAAACTCCTTATGGTGAGTCACTTACAATACAAGGAGATACACAGTATGGATTGCCTAAACAAGTATCTATGCTTAAGGCATCGAAGTGTTTGAAGAAAGGTTGTGTCATTTACATGGCATAGGTGACCGTAGATGAGCTAAAGCCCAAGATCGAAGACATTTCTGTTATTTCTGACTATCCAGACGTTTTTCCTGAAAAGTTACCTGGTTTACCCCCAGACAGACAAGTGGAATTCAGGATCGATATTATTCCAGGAGCAGCCCCAGTAGAACGAGCTCCTTATCGGTTGGCACCGACAAAAATGAAGGAATTAAGAACACAATTGGATGATTTGTTAGAGAAGGGTTTTATTCAGCCTAGCTCGTCTCCTTGCAGAGCACCCATTCTATTTGTGAAGAAGAAAGATGGCTCGATGCGTCTATGCATTGATTATCGCGAGCTGAACAAAGTTACAATCATGAATAAGTATCCATTACCCAGGATCGACGATTTGTTCGATCAACTTCAAGGAGCAAGTTACTTTTTAAAGATCGATCTAAGGTCAGGTTATCATCAGTTGAAGGTCAGAACTGAAGATGTGTACAAGACCGCATTCAGAACACGCTATGGCCACTTTGAGTTCTTAGTGATGCCTTTCGGGCTCACTAATGCACCTGCAGCATTCATGGACCTTATGAATCGCGTTTGCAAACCGTATCTAGATAAGTTTGTCATTGTTTTCATTGATGACATACTTATTTATTCAAAGAGTGAAGCCGATCATGAAAAACATCTCCGATGTATCCTTAAACTTCTGCAGCAAGGGAAGCTCTACGCCAAGTTTTCCAAATGTGAGTTTTGGCTTCGTGAAGTCCAATTTCTTGGACATGTGGTAAGTGAGCGTGGTATCCAGGTGGATCCCGCTAAGATTGAAGCGATTATGAATTGGCAAGCGCCTAAAACACCTACAGAAATTCGCAGCTTCTTAGGTCTAGCAAGATACTACAGACGTTTCATTGAAAACTTTTCAAGGATTGTTGCACCTCTAACTTCGTTAACTCGAAAGAATGTCAAGTTTGACTGGGGTCCCAAGCAAGAAGAATCCTTTGAGATTCTTAAACAGAAATTTAGCAATGCTCCTGTGTTGACATTGCCAGAAGGAGTTGAAGAGTTTGTGGTTTATTGCGACGCATCGCACACAGGTATGGGATGTGTGCTTATGAAAAAAGGCAAGGTCATTGCCTATGCATCCCGTCAATTGAATGTGCACGAAAAGAATTACAACACCCACGATTTAGAATTGGGTGTCGTTGTATTTGCACTAAAACTTTGGAGGCACTATCTATATGGAACCAAGTGTGTGATCTATTCAGATCACAAGAGCCTTTAACATTTATTTAACCAGAAGGATCTCAATATGAGGCAACGTCGTTGGATGGAAACATTAAACGACTATGATTGTGAAATTCGCTATCACCCGGGCAAAGTGTATGTTGTTGCTGACGCACTTAGTAGAAAAGAAATGATCAAACCTATTAGGATCAATGCCAAAAGCATTGAACTAAAGAACAGCTTGAATGAAAGGTTGTTACCCGCTTAAAAGGAAGCTGTATTAGAAACTAACTATCCGAATGAGAAGTTGGGCATAACTGCTGATCAATTGTCTTATGGCAAGGATGGAATCCTTAGATTAAATGGTCGAATATGGTTCTAATTTATGGAGGACTTAGAGATGTAATCCTTCAAGAAGCCCATAGTTCTAAATATTCGGTACATCCGGGCAGTGATAAAATGTACCAAGATCTAAAGGAAAATTACTTGTGAATAGGTTTGAAGAAATCTATAGCCACTTACGTGGCTAAATGTCTGACGTGCGCACAGGTTAAAGCCGAGCATCAAAAGTCGTCAGGATTACTACAACAGCCTGAACTTCCCACTTGGAAATGGGAAATGGTAATTATGGATTTTATCACCAAGTTACCAAAGACGAAACGTGGAAATGATACAATTTGGGTTATAGTTGACAGACTGACGAAGTCAGCTCATTTTATACCCATAAAGGAGACGTATAGCTCCGATAAACTAGCCCAGCTATATGTGGATGAGATTGTATCTCTCCATGGAGTGCTAGTATATATTATCTATGATAGGGATACAAGATACACATCTCATTTTTGGAAAAGCTTTCAGCAATCTTTAGGCACTCGTTTGAATTTCAATACTGCTTATCATCCTCAGACGGATGGGCAAAGTGAGCGTACGATTCAAACCTTGGAAGACATGCCGCGTGCTTGTGTTATTGATTTGGGTGGAAGTTGGGATGACCTTCTTCCTTTGATTGAATTTTCATACAATAATAGTTATCATTCGAGCATCCAAGCCACGCCTTTTGAGGCCTTATTCGGAAGGAAGTGCAGAACGCCAGTTTGTTGGGTGGAAGTTGGAGAAACTCAACTGTCAGGACCTGATATAGTCTTCAAGACAACGGATAAGATTGTTCAGATCCGCGATCGTTTGAAAGCTGCCAGGGATAGGCAGAAAAGCTACGCAGATAAAAGGCGTAAACCTCTGAAATTCGAAGTAGGTGATAAGGTGCTACTCAAGGTGTCACCCTGGAAAGGGGTGATGCGTTTTGGCAAGAAGGGCAAGCTAAGCCCAAGATACATAGGATCATTTGAGATCATCGAATGTGACGGAACTGTACCCTATAAGCTGCATCTACCCGAAGAGCTCAGTGGGATACATAATGTATTCCACATCTGCAATTTAAAGAAATGTCTAGCTGATAAATTGCTAGCAATGTCTCATAAGGACGTGCAGATTGACGAGAGCTTGAAGTTCGTTGAAAAACCTTTGTCGATCGAGGATCGACAGGTTAAGAAGCTTCGAAGAGAGAATGTGCCAATTGTGAAGGTAAAATGGGATGCCCGTGGAGGCCCATAATACACGTGGGAGGTTGAATCCACGATGAAACAGAAGTACCCTCATTTATTTCAGCAAATCTCGAGGTCGAGACTTCTTTTAAGGGGGTGAGGATGTAACACCTCGCAAAATCATGGCCAATATTGTAACGACACGTGTCATAAGCTTTAAACATGTAAAGAATTGATTTCGAGGGACTAAAGTTGTCAAACAAGGAAAAGATATGTGTCACGGCCCCAGCCCCGGTTTTACCCAGTCAGGAGCCGCGGGACAGGAACACATGGTATCTATGATGCGACAGCGGAAGATTTTAACAGGATCTTTTAAAAACTCAAAATGCCCGAATATTTTATTTCATCATTCGGGATAAACCCCGTTATTTTACAATAGAGGAATTTCACAAGTAAATTCCCTAATTTATTAAAACATGTTTATTCATTTTAACCGAGCCACCTCTTCAAGCTTGTTAGTGCTCCGTAGCACGTTTTCCTTGATTTACAGCAGGTCGCCTGAAACATGTTTTAAAAATATTTTATCAGCGGGGAAATGCTGGCGAGTTATTCAATTTTGATAAAACGACACATCGTTATAAATTACAGCATAAGAGCGATTACAATGGCTTCTATCTTATTTTTTTATCTGGCGCCGTGTCACCTGGTGACGATGGTCATACCACTATTGGGTCTTTCCCCAAGTAGTGATGTTTATCACTGTTAGGATTTATTAGCCTAACCCGTGAGAAATTAGTAATGTGCACAATACCCCACTAGCCAGTGATTAAGATAACCACGACTTACTCCCTGTAATTATAACATTTGAAAATGGAGTATTGTAAAATACTTTTAATAAAAGAGAATAACTCACATTGCAGATTTATACGGGCAGAGTTTAGCCTACTGATTAGCCTTGTAACCTAATTTAAATAACATGCACACGACTAGGTCAGTAACTAATACAGCATTTACGATAACTCACGAGATTAAACCCTCACAACGAATGAAAAAATGCGATACTTAAACATCCATCGAATTCACGACGAATGACAAAGCATAACCCTAATGTGGGCAGCACTTAAACATCCATTGGATAGTTTCAATCAATCGGACATTGAATCGTAGCAGCGATCGAGTTAATACCCTGTATCGTAGCAGCGCCTCGCTATATTAATTGAATTTTCGACTTTGGAGCAGTATACTTTCGTTTTTGAACTTTGGTTTCGACACAGAATGAAAGCTCCTGAGCTAGGCTATTTATAGGTAAAATATGGGTCTCACGCGGCCCGCGTGAGCCCTAAGCCAAACTTTACGCGGCCCGTGTAGCCACCTAGTCTACGCGTAGGCTTGCTGGGTCACGTGTAGGTATGCCACGTGGACGACACGTGGATCCGGAACACTTATCCGGTCAACCCATCTTTGACGCGGCCCGCGTAAGACTAGGCTAACTCTTACGCGGCCCGCCTGAAACTCCAAAACTTTGTTTTTCTTGGTTTTTCATGTACAGTAGAGTTTCAGGGTTCGGGTTTTTACTTACGGGTAAAATTGGGATATTTTTGAGATTCCTTACATTCTCCCCACCTTATTTAAAATCTCGTCCTCGAGATTTACTGGAATAAGTGAGGGTATTTTCGCTTCATCTCCGATTCCAGCTCCCAAGTGTACTCGGGTCCTCTTTTTGAATCCCACTTGACTTTAACCAGTACTAGTCGTTTGTGCTTGAGAAATTTGATCTTTCTGTCTTCTATCTGAAGAGGTTTCTCAACAAATTTTAGCTTTTCATTCACCTCTATATCTTGAAGAGGTACTACCAGTGATTCGTCTGATAAACATTTCTTGAGATTGGATACATGAAATACGTTATGTACTCCAGCTAGCTCCTCTGGTAGTTGTAAGCGATAAGCAACTGGTCCTATACGTTGGACTACTGGGAATGGTCCTACGTATCTTGGACTCAGTTTTCCCCTTTTTCCAAATCGAACTACTCCTTTCCAAGGAGAAACTTTCAAAAGTACCTTATCTCCGACTTGGAATTCTAACGGCTTACGTCGATTATCTACATAACTCTTCTGGCGATCTCGTGCCGTCTTGAGTCGTTCCTTGATTTGAGTAATCTTGTCGGTCGTCTCTTGCACAATTTCAGGACCTGACAATTGACTTTCTCCTATCTATGCCCAACACACTGGAGTTCTACACTTACGTCCATACAGTGCTTCGAATGGGGCAGCTTCGATGCTTGAATGATAACTATTGTTATAGGAGAATTCAATTAAAGGTAAATGATTGTCCCAATTCCCACCAAAATCGATCACACATTCCCTAACCATGTCTTCCAAAGTTTGGATCGTCCTTTCACTTTGTCCATCTGTTTGAGGATGGCATGCAGTACTTAAATTTAGTCGGGTTCCCATTGCTTCTTGGAAACTTTTCCAAAAATGGAAGTGAAACGACTATCCCTATCCGATACAATGGAGAGTGGAACTCCATGTAACGATACGACTTCATCTACATACAACTTGGCTAACCTTTCCATGCTAAAAGTTTCTTTCATGGGTAGAAAATGAGCTGATTTGGTTAATCGATCCACAATTACCCAAATCGCATCATTACCTTTTCTGGTTTTGGGTAACTTAGTAACAAAATCCATTGTTATGAGTTTCCATTTCCATATAGGCATTTCTAATTGTTGTAATAGACCTGAAGGTTTCTGGTGTTCTAACTTGTGAACAAGTTAGACACTTAGAAACATATCTAGCTATGTCCTTTTTCATTCCTATCCACCAGAAGTTATTCCTTAAATCTTGGTACATCTTATTGTTACCAGGATGCATGGTATACCTAGATTTATGAGCTTCCTCTAAAATCTTATTTCTTAAGTCTCCTTGCTTAGGTACCCAAATCATTCTTTTATGGAATCTCCAGATTCCATCCGCTCCTTGCTCTAATTCTTTTATCCGTCCTTTCATTCCTTCAGCAACATCTTGGATTGCTGGTTCCCGAACATCCTTTAATTGTTCCATTAAATCTAACTGTAGATTTATTCTAAGAGCACGAACTCGCTTTTGCTTTTCATGATACTTACGACTTAAGGAATCTGCAACTACGTTTGCCTTTCCTTCGTGATATTGAATATCACAGTCGTAGTCACTTAGGATTTCCATCCACCTTCTTTGTCTCATGTTTAATTCTTTTTACCCAAATATATATCTTAAGCTCTTATGATCTATATAGATAGTAAACTTACTTCCATACAGATAGTGTCTCCAAATCTTAAGGGCAAAACTTATGGCGCCTAATTCTAAATCATGAGTCGTATAGTTTTCCTCGTGCTTTTTCAATTGCCTTGATGCATACGCAATTACCTTCTTGCGTTGCATTAACACACATCTTAACCCTAACTTTGAAGCATCACAATATACTTCAAAATCTTCTGTTCCTTCTGGTAAAGCTAAAATTGGAGCATTTGTTAACTTCTGCTTCAAAATCCTAATGGCTTCTTCTTGCCTAGGCCCCCATTCAAACTTAACTTCTTTACAGGTTAGCTTAGTTAATGGTACATGTATTTTGGAAAAATCCAACCGTCTATAATATCCAGCTAAACCTATAAAACTTCTAATTTTCATAGCTGACTGTGGAACCTTCCATTTGGTGATCGCTTCTATCTTAGCAGGATCTACGTGAATGCCTTCGTGATTCACCATGTGTCCTAAGAATTGTACTTCCTGTAGCCAAAATTCACACTTCGAGAATTTGGCATAAAGCTTCTTTTTTCTTAACAGAGTTAAGAGTGCATGCAGGTGCTAACAGTGTTCATCCTGACTTTTGGAATAAATAAGTATAGAGTAAATTACAAAGTTCGTCCTTTATGTATGTCATTTATTACAAAGTATGTCCTTTATCTTTAATAAGCTCAGAAAACATACTTAATGTTTGAAAAACCATTCAGGTTATGTCCTTTACCCTAAACCTAGTTTGTTTTCCCAGTTAAGTCAGGTCACGTGAGAAGCACATGAGGGCATTAACGTCATTCTACCTACCAATTAATGTGCCCTGTTATAAAAACCCTAAACCCCACCATCATCTTCTCCATCTTTCAATCACCTGCACATAATATATATACAACACAGTCTCTCTCTCTCTAAAACACACACCAACCCTCACCACCATCTCACAGTCCCACCACAGCCACCTGCCAGTACCCACTCCCACCCCCACACCACCATTGTCACACCACCTGCCCACTCCTGCACAACACTTATTTCCACCCAAAATTCGAACCCAAAAAAAAACTTCACCCACTTTATTCTCAAAAAGAACCATTCCAAACCGAGATCATATCTTTTATGCATAATTGATCCACCGTCTTAGATCCAATACAAAACAATCACTTCACCACTCACCAAAATCTAAGATCCAGGTTGTAAAAATTTTCCTAATTTAATGTGAAAACATAATACTAGACACGAATCCCCTTACTAGACCCTCAATTCAATTACAACACACCCACATCCATAATCTTTAAATTTCCCCAGTAAATTCTCAAACTTTGACTGCAAAACCCCAATTTTCACTCAAAAATGACAGCAGAACCTACAGATCTCAAAACCCCTATAATTTATTCGTCGGTCATTTGTTTAAACCCTACGAAAACCCTCACCCCCACGAACGAAATCCCTCACAGCCATCGGCGCCTTTCTTCTCCTCCACAGATGTAGGCGGTGGGTGGTAGTTGGGAGTGGTGTGGTGGGAGGTGGGGAGGTAGAGAATAGTGGTGATGTTGAGAGTTGTGGTGTTGGTGATGTTGAGAGTTGTCGTCGAGAACTGGCCGGAACTATGGCGGTGGATAATTTTAATGTGAACGGAGCTATGGCGGTGGTGCCGGCGATAGATTTGTGGACGATGGTGGTGCAGGCGGCGGATTTGTGCACAACGATGGGTCTGCTACATATATAGAGAGAAGAGTTTGTAGAGAGAGAGAGAGAGAAAGTTAAGGGAAAGAGATGGGCATTAATTACAAAGTGATGGTGGGGTTTAGGGTTTTTATAACAGGGCACATTAATTGGTAGGTAGAATGACATTAATGCCCTCATGTGCTTCTCACGTGACCTGACTTAACTGGGAAAACAAACTAGGTTTAGGGTAAATGACATAACCTGAATGGTTTTTCAAACATTAAGTATGTTTTCTAAGCTTATTAAAGATAAAGGACATACTTTGTAATAAATGACATATATAAAGGACGAACTTTGTAATTTACTCATAAGTATATCATCGATGAAGACAATTACAAATTTATCCAAATACGGTTTACAGATTCTATTCATCATGTCCATAAATGCTGCAGGAGCATTTGTTAACCCAAAGGGCATGACTGTAAACTCGTAATGACCATACCTAGTCCTGAAAGCAGTTTTAGGTATGTCTTCTTCTTGTACCTTCAATTGATGATATTCAGAGCGTAAATCTATCTTAGAAAAGTATCTAGCTCCTTGCAATTGATCAAAAAGATCATCAATTCTAGGTAATGGGTATCGATTCTTAATTGTAACTTTATTCAAGTCCCTATAATCGATACACATTCGCATCGAACCATCTTTCTTCTTTACAAACAACACTGGAGCTCCCCACGGGGATGAACTAGGTTGTATGAATCCTTTGCTTAGTAATTCATCTAATTACTTTTTCAATTCTAACATTTCTGTGGGTGCTAACCGATAAGGTGCCTTGGCTATCGGTGTAGTTCCAGGAATTAGATGAATTCTAAACTCTACTTCCCTATCAGGTGGTAATCCAGGTAATTCTTCTGGGAATACCTCTGGGTAGTCTGATACTACTGGAATTTCCTTGAGTTCCTTACTCTTAGTGTTAATGATTATTGAAATCATATACACTATTCCTTGCTTTCGTTCATAACTAGCAACTTTCATTACTGAAATGAACTTTAGTGGCTTACGTGGCTGATCTCCTGTAATTACCACTAACTCTCCTGTGGGTGTTTGAATTTCTATGGAATTCTTATCACAAAGAATTTGAGCATGGTTGGCTACCAACCAATCCATTCCTAACACCACATCGAATCCGGCTAAATTCATAGGTAACAGGTTTGCAGAGAATTTATAGCCTAATACTTCTATCTTTCCTTCTCGTACAACCTTATCTATTTTAACAGAATTTCCATCTGCTGTTTCGACTGTAAAAATACGCCTAAGGTTGGTTAAGGGTAAATTAAGTGCTTGGCAGAATGAAGTATTTATAAAACTTTGGTTTGCACCAGAGTCAAATAATACTTTTGCGTAAACGTCGTGAACTAGAAACGTACCAGCTATCACATCAGGAATTAGCTCGGCTTCCTGAGTAGTCAGCTGGAAGGCTCTTACGTTCTTCTTGTTAGTTCCTTCTGCAGTTTTGGCTTTGTTATCAGCTGGTTTGACAAATTTTGGGCAGTCTGGCCTAATATGTCCAGCTTCTCCACAGTTGTAACAGACTGTGGATTTCTTCTTCCTGCAGTCTTCTTCTTGATGCCCCGGAATTTTGCAGAAATTGCAATACCCCTTGCATCTTCCAAAATGCTTCCTTTTACAAGAATTGCAAAATGGAATAGTGGAAGATTGCCCAGTTCCTCTTCTCTTGAAATTACTACGGTTACCCATACGGAATCCCTGGTTAATCTTTTGGGCCACTTCCTTTTTCCGGGTTTCTTCTCTTGTGCGTACCAATTCGTCAGTCAGAGTGTTAGCTAACTCTACTGCATCATCGATCGTGCGGGGTCTCGCAGCCTTGACAATATTAAGGATCTCGCCAATTAATCCCCAAATGTAGCGAGATATAAGTACCGGCTCTGGCGAAGCCAGGGTTGGTACTACTCTAGCGTATTCGAAGAATGTCGAAGTATACCCTCGTAATCAACGCCTACCATCTGATGATTTAGGAACTTATTTGTCATTTGTTCCTTTTCGTATTCGGGACAGAATTTTCTTTCTACAAGACTTTTAAATTCTTCCCAATTTATGGCATAGGCCACATTCCTTCCTTTGGCTTGAATTACCGTATTCCACCATTCTAGCGCCCCTTCTTTAAAAAGATGCGACGCGTACATGACCTTGTCGTCCTCACCACATTTACTTATCATAATTACTGCTTCGGTTTTCTCTAACCAACGCAGTGCTGCAGTTGCCCCTTCGTTACCTGCAAACTCAGCCGGTTTACAGGCAAGAAACTCCTTATAAGTACAACCAGGTGTTGCAGCTTTTATTTTCTTAAGGAGTGGAGCTTGGATCCCTTCATTATCATTATTAATATGGTTGCCGCCTCCGTTTATACTATTACTGAAATTGTCACTTTGTGTGCATTTACTAGGAATAATTTGTTGAGGTTTAACAGGTTTCTGGGCAGCAGCCAGGATTGCGGGGATAGCATTGGCTATTCCTTGAGCAACGATATTCTCGATATCTTGCCTATTTAGAAATTGATCCTCATGATTGTGCTCAGATTGATTACCCTCGTTAACTTGTTCATTACCAGCGTTTGCCATCTGGTAATTAATTTATATAAGTGATTAGTATAAAATAATTTAATAACTAAACATAACAAAATCATCGCACATAATCACATTAACACGTATAGCCAAAATTGTCGATTTTTCGACTTCTATTTTTATATATTATATTATGCATCCATACAAACTGATTTTCTTACAAAAGTTTTATTTTTTGGGTTATTACACATACTTATATTTTTATTACTATTATTATTATACAAACACTGTTTCACAACCACATTTTCCCTAGTCTGCTAGTCTTTCAGAAATGATGTTCCCTTTCATCGTATTTCCAGGAGATTTGTTCTCCTATCTCTCGAATCTTATTCCCTGCATCCATTAGTTCTTCGCCAAAATGGCGAAGTTCAGCTAAGTTTTCATTACTCATTGGTGGGTTTGGTGCAGGTTCTGGGTCAAACTGAGGGGAAAAGGTATAGGGATTATTTAGTAGGTTTTGGAATTGCCAATCGTTGGTCCACCATTCGTCCATTTCTCCTTGAGGTTGAGTGTGGATTAAAGGTTCTGGGATGGCTGGTTCCAAGTTTATTGGAAGTTGGGTTTCAACAGAATAAGGGAAAAGATTTGTATTGATAGGCCTAAGGATATCACAGCTTGCCAATATGTGATCCAGTTCTTCCTGCAATGGTAATTCCTTGGCTTGCCTAGAACTTTCGCCCATTTCTATTCCTGCGGTTCTAAAGCTTTCTCCAATTTCTAATCTTGCTTGCTTAGAATTTTCCTCAATTTCTATTCCTTTTCCTTTATCCATAGGATTTTCTATCTTGGGAATTCTCCTAGTCGCTGGTTTCCTTCTGCGTACACGTCTCCAACCCACAAATCTTCTTCTTTTCTTAGGTTTTGATTTCTCTAGAGGTGGAGCTTGAAATTCCATAGGTTCTTCCACATCGGCCAAGTAACCAGTAACATCTCTAGAAACTTCTATTTTTACCGGATAGAGATTGAGATTCTCTAGCGCTTCAGATAATTCATTCATGCTGTTTAGCGTTTATGAAGAAACACACAAAATTTTAGGTTAAAAGTTTATAAATTAAATTTTCACAGAATCACAAAATGTAATTAAAATTTTAATATTAATTACAAATATCTAATAACCATTTTATTGAAATAAAATGTTTATTTTTAGTACAACTAATATTATTTTAAAGTTTCTGGCTAATAGATATTATGGGTGCTAATACTGGGTCAGGGTGTTGATAGTCTAAAAGTTAGCATTTATTGCTACAGTGGCTAATATATAAAGATTTGCCCATTTTTCATCTAACTCATCTTCCCATGGTGGTTTATTGCTTATTTCCTGGGCTTCCTTATTAATTATTTCTTCTTTTGATTGTAACTTCCTCATTTTCTCTTGACTTTTTCTAATAATCAAACTTCTTTTATCAGGAGAAAGTGGTTTCTCATACTGTGCCTTACGAACAAATATTCCTTCCTCAGTGTCTACTGAATATCTTGAGGAATTTGATTGGGATGAGGATCCCTTATCTTTTCGTACACTATCTAATTGACGATAGATGTCCGAAAGCTTTTGCTTACCCATACTTTAACTAACAGATAGTCAAGATAAGAGCACATAATTACAAGATGATAATCAGAAAAAATTAAGTATTTTAAATACTTAATAGGCTTAAATCAGTGGCTCTTTCAGTAGCTCTGATACCACCTTTTCCTGTCACGGCCCCAGCCCCGGTTTTACCCGGTCAGGAGCCGCAGGACAGGAACACATGGTATTTATGATGCGACAGCGGAAGATTTTAACAGGATCTTTTAAAAACTCAAAATGCCCGAATATTTTATTTCATCATTCGGGATAAACCCCGTTATTTTACAATAGAGGAATTTCACAAGTAAATTCCTTGATTTATCAAAACATGTTTATTCATTTTAACTGAGCCACCTCTTCAAGCTTGTTAGTGCTCCGTAGCACGTTTTCCTTGATTTACAGTAGGTCGCCTGAAACATGTTTTAAAAATATTTTATCAGCGGGGAAATGCTGGCGAGTTATTCAATTTTGATAAAACGACACATGGTTATAAATTACAGCATAAGAGCGATTACAATGGCTTCTATCTTATTTTTTTATCTGGCGTCGTGTCACCTGGTGACGATGGTCATACCACTATTGGGTCTTTCCCCAAGTAGTGATGTTTATCACTGTTAGGATTTATTAGCCTAACCCGTGAGAAATTAGTAATGTGCACAATACCCCACTAGCCAGTGATTAAGATAACCACGACTTACTACCTGTAATTATAACATTTGAAAATGGAGTATTGTAAAATACTTTTAATAAAAGATAATAACTCACATTGCAGATTTATACGGGCAGAGTTTAGCCTACTGATTAGCCTTGTAACCTAATTTAAATAACATGCACACGAACTAGGTCAGTAACTAATACAACATTTACGATAACTCACGAGATTAAACCCTCACAACGAATGACAAAGTGCGATACTTAAACATCCATCGAATTCATGACGAATGACAAAGCATAACCCTAATGTGGGCAGCACTTAAACATCCATTGGATAGTTTCAATCGATCGTACATTGAATCGTAGCAGCGATCGAGTTAATACCCTGTATCGTAGCAACGCCTCACTATATTAATTGAATTTTCGACTTTGGAGCAGTATACTTTCGTTTTTGAACTTTGGTTTCAACACAGAATGAAAGCTCCTGAGCTAGGCTATTTATAGGTAAAATATGGGTCTCACGCGGCCCGCGTGAGCCATAAGCCAAACTTTACGCGGCCCGCGTAGCCACCTAGTCTACGTGTAGGCTTGTTGGGTCACGTGTAGGTATGCCATGTGGACGACACGTGGATCCGAAACACTTATCCGGTCAACCCATCTTTGACGCGGCCCGCGTAAGACTAGGCTAACTCTTACGCGGCCCGCCTGAAACTCCAAAACTTTGTTTTTCTTGGTTTTTCATGTACAGTAGAGTTTCAGGGTTCAGGTTTTTACTTACGGGTAAAATTGAGATATTTTTGAGAGTCCTTACAATATGTGTGAAAGGATCCAAAGTGTCAACAATCGAAAATTTTGCCTTTTATTAACCCTATATGATGTTCATACTCTTATACGAAAGAATTGTGAAACGTATGAAGTCGTCTGTGAAAGAAAGTGAAACTTTACAAGACGCGAGGATTAAACGTGTCACCATGTTAAATTAATATCTCTGAGTGACCTTTTAACAAACCCAGGCCTATGTAACGATTAATTACACTCTCAAGAACAAGTGACAAAAAATTTATGAGGTTTCAATATCATTTGATATTAAATACGCTAACTTTCGTAAATAAAGGGTTAAAAGCGTCAACGAGGCAAAACTTGTATTTTCGGTTATCGTTTAGCGAAACCGGACCTAATGATATTTGGTTATATCTTAAAGATCATCCAAATATAAATTTCATGGGTTAAAGTGCTTGAAATGGAAGTTATTGCATTTTAAAAGGTCCAGGGGTTGAATCTGTCAAGTTTGAAACTTATTTTGCTGGTCCACCTAGGGGTGGCGTAGCGCCACACCAAAGCTCCCCTGCTGTCCCACGGCGCGACGGCCTGAAATTCACAGCAGCCATGCACAGGTGCAGGTTCTGCATGTTTCTTCACCCATTTCAGCTTTAACTCGAATCTAGGGATTGTTTGCTGGTTTTTATAACCACTTGGGACACATGGAGCAATCTTACAACATCCCTAAACACCTGTAATGATCTTGTGAGAGTCACTTGCACTATAATTAGGGGCATTGGCTGCCATACTCTTTGCTCACTTCAAATTTCCATCACCTTCTCTCTTGTTTGAGCTCTTTGAAGCATTCTCTGGGATTCCTGATCAAGAAGGAAGCCCTCCTTAGTTCAATCTTTGTGCTAGGACCTTGTGTAAGTGTTCTTAGCCACTCTAGTTTGGTTTTTATATTTTTAAAGACCAAAAGTCAAAGTCGTCGTAATAACGCTTTGACTTTCGGTTTAGACCTAAACGGTCCAGCCATTATTCTAATTGAAAGTGGCTAGGTGTTGGTAATTAAGTAGGTGATAACCCCTTAAAAGGGCACCTCCTAATTATCACATTTACTTGGTCAATTGTCGGGTCAAACTACTTAACAGAAAGGTCAAACGAGTCAGTTTTTACAAAATAAATTATAACTGATAATGTAGAAGCTATAAAATACATTTTATCACTTAAATAACTTGGTAAATAATATAAGAACATGTTTAGGCATGTTCAACCCGACAATTCTGAGTATTTGGCTCGGTTCGCAACCGAAAGTCGCAAAAGTAGACTTTTAATTTGACTTTCAGTTCTGACCCGATTTAGTTTAGTTAAGTTATGCCTTAGGTTTCCGTTGGGACCATATTACATGTTGGTATAACCCTCTGAGGTTATTCTATACGGTTCCATAGAAATCATAGTTCATTGCATGTTTCCGTTAAATGCTTATAATTGACCATTATGCCCTTTTTATATAAAAACAAGATTTTTGAAAATGTGAGAGGAAAAAAAGTTTTATTACTGATATAAAAGTATGTCCTAAAAATTTGACATCAGTTCTTGGTCTAAAATAAAAGTTATGCAAGATATCGTAAAACAAAAGCTTTTTTGTTAATTAAATTGCATTTTCGGCATAAATCATATTTAAACCCAATTTTTGGCACCAAACTTGCTACCCACTGTTATGATATAATATTTGAGGATTTTTGGAATTTTTTGTCAAATTTTATATTGACCATAGCAAAGAGTTCTAGCCTAAATTCGGTAATTTACGAAAATGCCCTTTTTGTTAATAAAATGAGTTTAACACATGATATGAATACCAAACCTTTTTCTACTGATATCATATGTTAAATAAAATATTTTAAGCATTAGAGACTGGTCAAAACTTTAGAATTTTATAAACACCTTGAATACCGTCAATTACTGACTTTTACGCTAATTAGACGCATAGTATGGTTTAAAACCATATTTAACGCCTAAGAATTGTAACCTATAGATTTTATAAATAAATGTTTATACTTTAACAGCAAGTATAAGTCTTGAACTCAGATTTCCAAATTTAACCTTAAAAGCATATGAGAAATGACCAAAATGCCCCTATGGTGCATAGTTTGGCCATAAATGATTAAACACACATATGTATGATATCTTGCTAATATAACAACATAAAATAAATATTTTTACAGAATGTTTTAGACCAGAACCTCAGTTTATGTTTAAACCTCTTTTAGAAACTTTAAAATGACCAAAATACCCTTTCGGGACTTAAATTGGTCTTAAATACATTTGGGGCATAATTATTGATATCCTACTGGATATCACAACATATTTTAAGCATAATAACTATTGGAACTTGTATATGACTCATCCGGTTACCCGTTATGCATATACGCGTTCGATATGGTTTATGTAACTAGTTTGCATGAATTGGCTGAAACAGGTCAAACCTTATCATTTTTAATTCAAAATCCAGAATGTGTTTAGTTTACCCATTATATACAAGTCTTCATACTTGTTGGGTCTAAATCACATTCCAATCCGGTCACCGCTTAATCTAGCGTTTCGTTCCATAAACCTTTCTTTAAAACTAACCGGTCTAAGTGATAACTTAAATAAGACCCGTTAGGAATTTAATAGGTTAATAAAACCTTCGTTCCAGATTGAGAGCCCTGGTAGAAGTACTTGCACTTGCTGATTAGAATATACCGCTGAGTTTAATTTACATTTTTAGCTCAGGTAAATACTTTTAACTTATTTTCCCTTATACGGGCTTGGGATACGGTAAACTATTACTGCTTGGTCGGGTGTAGAAACCTTTTAATCAGATATGGTTAAATTGTATAATCCCGTTTTAATCAGTATTGCTTGATAACATATAACATTGGGGGTTAACGATCATGTCCTGGATATCCTTGGCTCATTCAAAAAGCATGAATGGCCACGACTTAAGCACGGGGTGTAGGCATACACCTGTCTGTTGTGTATGTAAAAGAGATAGTCACTCGTGAGGAAACTTCTTGTGAGTTTATATTTGTGGTGTGTCGATTAATCTTGTTCGGCTGTTATACCGGCCCTAAATGTTGGACAAACATGTAAATCTGATACAAGATTGTTATTAATATAATTGTCCCAAGTTATAAAATGTTTGTGCCTTGTGCATTTAAACCAATTTTCATAAATGTTTTCAAAAGAGTCAGTTTAGTGTATTTACTAGTGTAAACTGACGTACTTTTCCAAAAAGACTAAGTGACAGGTACTGTACGTAATTGGCTGGGAGCTCGGGGCGTTAATAAGGAATCTTGCAAGTTCTAAATGTCTAAAGTCTGTTGAACAATATTTATATTTCTGTCTAAATGTCTAAAGTCTGTTGGAAATATCGGGGTGTGACAATATTACTTGAGTTGATAATACATGTTCAAAGTGTTTTGCTCACAAATATAAGCCAAGTATTTCATGTCACAAAATGATCTTAAACAAAATATAGATATTTGAAACGAGGCTTGACACCTATATTCCGCATGAGGGAGAAATATATGAGGCAAACCCTCCAAAAGATGGCATCATTCCTTGAAATCCCATGCTCTTGACTTCCAAATCATGCAGTGTTTCTTATTTCCCTAAAATACATGTTAAGAAAAATGTCAACAATAATGTCGATGATTCACATGTTTTGTTTTGACACAAATGAAACTTTAAACATTTGATGCTTTGAATAAAAACCAATATGCATAGTATCATTGAAATTCGTTGATCATTAATGTTTTGTAAGGACATTAATATATGTGTCGCCATAAGCCAGTAACCAAACCTCGACAATGTTATACGTCGTTACCGGGCCACTAAGTCCATATTGATACCCCGACTTGTTGGAAACAAAAGCACTCTTCAGGGTCTCATGGACCAAGAGTGGAGCATGCCTAGACTCGATACATCTATTCCAATTTTCCCTGGTTTGTAGATGTTGACTAATGGTTACCGCTAGTGTATACGCTTATGCACATATTCTAGTTGATTTCACTCCATAACTACCATACCTTGGTGTAACATGTATTCCCCCTCGGAGTTTTAAAATGTAAAAACAGTTAAAGGAGGGATGTGAAACTCACAACTTGCATTCCGTGCTATAGTGTGAGGGCAGTATGTCTATCGCTTCCGTCAATCACGTATCGTAGCTTAATCAGATGAGACAAGACTGGTGCTGAACATAGTAAAATATAAAGTTCATGTGTATTGAAGTCAATTTGTACGAAGGGCTCATAGCAGGTTCATACCAAGGGAGTCACCATAGCAGGTTTGTACGAAGGGAGCCGGTTCGTATGAACCGAGCCCATTCGTAGGTTTCTTGTACGAATCTACTAAGCCTATATATAGAAGTGTAGGGTCTTGTTCATTGGGCATCTTTGTGACTTGAGAGGGGAAACTCTTATCGTTTGTTTTCGTGGTTCAGTACTTGTCAATCATCAATAGAAAACAACATTTAATCACATCTTTGTGTTCAATCTACACACGTACTTGCATTCCGCACAAGATACGTGTTCTACGTATTCAACGGTTAAGGAATCGATCCTTGGAGCGAATTTACAAGTGGTATCAGAGTGGGTGATTGATTGCACAGATTGAAGACACAAAGTTTCAAGCAAATTCATCAGATTCACAGCTGAATTCATCATCTTCTACACATATCTTCTTCTACTCATTCTTTTTATCTTTAATCTCAGATTCACAATGTTTTTATGGACAAAAATGTCTAATTTTGAACATTTTGTGCAAAAAGTGTTTTCAAATAACCCTACAAAGTTTCATATCAAAATTCATACAAAATCATGGTCAAATTAATGAAAAATATGAAGTTTGAAGGATGTTCGTTACGGAACTGAGTTAGTACGAACCCAGAAATTGTGCATTCGTACGAACCCATGTAGCTTCGTACGAATCGAGGTTTAAAATCAAAAAAAATTTCCGAGTGCATTCATATGAACCCGGAGGGTGCATTCGTAGGAACCGGGATCAATAATCAAACTGTTTTTATTGCGCATTCGTACGAACCCAGGAAGGTGCATTCGTACGAACCAGGGTGTATAATTAAACTGTTTTCAGTGTCAATTCGTACAAACCTAGATTATTTCATGTTCGTACGAACCGAGAATTTGTGTTTGTTTGATTTTCAAATTTGATCAAGTGTTTGAGTGTTTGCAGGAATCATGGAAGAGGAATTCTATAATGAGTTTTATAACGCATTCACAACTGAAGAAACACCCGTGACAAAGATTGCTTCAAATGTTATTTCTGAGAGTTTGAACTATGATAATGTTTACGAAAATCATTAAAAGCCACCAAAATTAATGAATATCGAAGATTATCATTGGCGGAGCACTAGATTTGAAAACTAGGTGAAGGCTTACGCTTATGATAACTGGATTATGTTAACATTGGGATATGAAAAGTTGATAAATGATAAAAATGAATTACTTGAAATTAAAGCTTTTTAAGATAAATATCAAAAGGAACACTCTAATGAACTAAGAATGATAACATTGTTACAACAATATGTTAGAGAATATATTTTGTTCTTGCTTCAACATGGTGAAACGTCCAAGTCAATGTGGGAAGCACTGAAAGTGAAAGCCGAGGGTGGAAAGGATATTAAGAAGAACAAAATTTCTTTGTTGAAAATGGAGTTTGATCTGTTCGGATGCATGAAAGGAGAAAGTGTCCGGAAAATGATAGAAAGATTTTGTCATTTGAAAATAGAGTTAGAGAGATTTGGAATTAGAAAGGACAGAGAAGAGATTATCGACAACTTGATCGAGGCATTATCACATGTCGATGATTGGAAAACATTTGTGATAGTTTTGAAAAATGATGGCAGGTTTGAAGAGATCACTTTGGATAGTTTGATTGAAATACTTGAATGTCGTGATCTAGAGTTACAGAAACACAACAAATGACTAGTTCAAGTTATCAGCAGAATGTTGATTTATACTATCGAAAAAGTTTGCTGATGAACAGTCAGGCACCAAAGATCAGTACGACATTTAGTGTTGACAACACTGGTGATTCTTCAAAGAGCAAATCTCCGAGTTAGGATTCTGGATATCATTCATCATCTGCATTGACTAAATCTAATCCGAATTGGAAAGATTCTCCAAACTTGAATATTGATTTTGCTAGATAACATATGAGTTTCTTGGCTTCTATTCTAGTAGATCCAAATATGACAAAGGAGGATTACGACCAGGTAGATCCAGAAGAGATGGAGCTCATGGATATTAGGTGGTGTATGGCTAGCGTAATTAGAAGAGCTCAATGTTTTATGGAGATCACTAGGAGAAATGTCTTAAAGGTCCTAACATTAAGCTCGGGTTTGATAAAACTAAGGTCACTTATTTCAAGTGCAAACAAAACGGGCATTTTAAAAGAGAGTGTACCAATCGGCAAGCTGATGATAGTGTGAATCCATTTCATGAAGACTATTATAAGAAAGCTATCTATTATCGCACAAATGAGCAACAGTCAAAAGCAAATCAAAAGCAGATGATGAAGGTCCATCCAAAGAGAGAAAACAAGCCTTGATAACAGTTCAAGAGGATGAAGGTTTCAATTGGAATAAATATATTCCAAAAGAGAAACTTGCTTTGGTTGCTTAGACGAGACCGAGTTGAGAGGAACGTCATGCACGTATGTGGTTGAGTGATGTGTATGAGATTTTCATAGAAGAAAAGAGTGCAAATAGATGGGATGATGAAAGAGAATGTTTTATTGATCCTCAAGGAAATTCGGCAGTTGATCCTGAAAAGGTAGATTTTAAAGCGCTTGTTGCTGCTATTCCAACTGCAGGAGTATGGGCTTTAGGGATCAGAGAGAATCTGAACTACAAGAAAGAAGTAGAGGAGGGCATAAGAAGGGTAATCTATGCTAGTGTCGAGGAGAAGAAGAATACTGTAGAGGAAATTGTTGATGAAAGCAAGAAGATGGTGGATGAGTTGAAGAAAACAACAGAAAAAATTGGTGATGAGAAGCTGAAAAGTTCAGCAGAGGAAGCTAATGCTGAGAAACAGCATGTGATTAAAGAAGATCAGAATCAGAAGGCGAAAGAAGCCACGGTGCCTAATATTGAGGTAATAACTAAAACTGAATCTCCTATATCATCAAATGAAATTGAAAGCAAAACTGAAGTGCAGTGTAGGAAATGCATGGAAACATGCAGTTCATGTACTGAGAAGGATGAAAATTTAAGATCCAGAAACATTGAGTTACTAAAATAGAACATATTTTTAAAGAAAATGTATTGAAATGCTTGAAAATGAAAATGTTTTTAAACGAAAAGAAGAAGAGCTGACACAGAAATGTGATAGTCTTGAAAAAGAAAACAAAGTGTTAAAACAAAAGTGTTCAGCTGATTGCAACAAATGTGTTCAAAAGGATAAAACTATTCAAGAGTTGCAAAAAGAATATGATGGAATGAAATTGCTATATCATACTATAAAAGAAGCTTATGAAACTTTGAAGTGTAAAGTTAAAAGTCTGGATGATAGATTGTCAGCATGTTTAAAAACAACTAAAACTTGTTGAAGCCAGATAAGAAGGAAAACAACTGGTTTTAAATCAATATATTGATGAAGTTGCTAAACTTAAACAAGAATTGGCTAAAAAGGAAAAGTTGGTTAATAAACTTCAAATTTATCATGCTTCTTCATACATTCAGGAACGTATTTTCAACATAACACCAGACGGTAACGAGTCTGAAAAAGAACAAAAAGAGAATTGGGTCAGAGTATCATCAAGTTCCACCAGTGTTGGAGAATATTATACATTCTATGATAACAAAAAGTGGAAAAATCAATAAACATGGTTGACCAATTAACTAACAACATCGATGTGACTTACACCAAATCTTATAATCTTGGTGATTCAGAAGTGGTAGGTAAGGTTGTTGAAAGTGTTTTGACAAAGGAGTCTACCAAAACAGATAAGTCCGAATCACATGATGAAAATGAGGAAAGTTTTCACAAAAACTATCTGAAAAATTCAAAATCTGAGAAATATGCGAATGATAATCCAATAGGATTGGCATATACCATGATAGGATTGAACAAACTATTCTCAGATATTGAGTTTCTGATTTAGAATGTGTTGTCGGGCAAGATTGACAAAGTGTTTAAATTGGTAGAAATCGAGAATGCTGAAATTGCAAAATTTGCTGCGAAGAGTAACAAAACTTTTTATAACAAACCTGGTTACAAAAAGAAAAACACGAAAGCTGGGTTGGGTTATAAAAAGAAACAATATCAAAAGAAAAGGGCTGAAAAGCAAAATTATCAGAAAAAGATGAACTTTGTTCATGGAACAAGTTCAGAAGAAGAGAAAGAACTCCAATTTAGACGACAATCTAATGAAGAGTTCTATGCTCAAAAGAAACAACAACAACATATCAAAGATGTTTCCAAGAAACATGATTTAAATGTGATCAAATTGGACGTGTTGGTTGCAAATGTCCAAATCTGAAACCTATTATGTTGAGAAAAAGAAGTCTGATATTGTAAACCAGAAGTCAACCAAGTTTGAATCACAACAAACTTGGAAGCCGAAAATATCCAAGGCTGAATCACAACAAACTTGGAAACCAAAGACAAAACAAAGTTGGAAAACATCGGTTGATTTAACCAAATCAAGCAAATTTTGGAAACCAAAATTTGATTTATCAAAATAAAACAGTCAAAATGATTTAAGATTTTATCAAAGAACTATTTCAAAAGGGCAAATATGGGTGGTCAAGCAACAAAAGACTTCTTTGAGTGATATTAAAAGGAAAATCAATTCAACCAAGAAGGTTGAAAATAAGAATGAAAAAGTTTTTGTTAAAAATGACAAAGATTTTCCAAAGTTGAACAATTCGTATTGTGTCACAATACCCAATGTCAAACAGGTCTGGGTTGCATTTTTCAAGTAGTTGAGTTGTATGAATGTGCATGTACTCCTAAAGACGGATGAATGTCAACAAGAGGAGAAACGGAGCAACCTGACACGGGAGGTGGCAGGTCCCTACAAGTGAAAAACAGGGAGGTTTTTTTTGTATATAAATGAACAATCAATAAAAAAACCCTAAAAATAGAAAAATTTAAAAAATAACTAAAAATTATGTTTTTATTTTTTCAAAAATTTGAAAAAATGAAAAAAATATGTTTGTTTTTAAATTTGTTAAAATCGAAAATTTTCAAAATTATGTTGATTGAATATGCCAAAACCCTCATGACTGAACAAACATGATTAATTTTCATGAAGGTGCTTTCTGCAATAACATGTCAAGCAAAAAATGGATGGCGATATGAAGTTATCTGCATCAGGTTGTCAAATTTGTCTTAAATGTTTTGATTTTAGGGGGAGTAAGAATTTTGAAGATACAAAAACATTTGAAAATTTGAAAAAGCCAAAAACATGAAAAATGAAAAATAAGTTTTTGTGTAAAAAGAGGAAATGATAGTGCATCAGTAGACAATCACAACATGCTAAAGAAATGGAATGTTAAATGTGATAAATGGTCTTACTGATGATATTCCAGTAGCTTTTTACACACTTAGTAAATTGATTTCGAGATTTAAACCTAAATATCAATAACTTTCTTATCTCGTGGGGAAAATCTCTCGGATATATGGACTCAGGACTCCGAAATTTCGTTTGAGAGTTTGCCTGATTCTGAGATAATAGGTCTTTATACTTATTGATATTTGGGGTATTATCCTTGGTCTTCTGATATTGCATCAGCAATGGCCTAGACCTCGTATAATACTCTGTGTGCTTTAAAAGTTTTCCCTCGGCATAAAAATTGAAAAATATCGAAAGATATAAATCAAGTGTAGTTGTAAAGAAGATCCCTAATTGGGACACACCTCAAAGTCGAGCCTTCATCTCTTTGACTGAACGGTAGTTCATACCTGAGCTCTCAAGGTCTCGCACTAACCCAGAGTACATATATCATTATAGTATATTCACCTGTAAGACTGAATCTAGGGAATATTGATGTGGGAGTATATTCTAAGGTGGGACACGCGAATAAGTTAAGTTCTTAAAAAAACTAAATCTCGTATCTTGAGTCAATTGAAGTCTGTCTGAGAATTTAAGTGGATCAGTATACTGACAATCGAAGTGAATTGTTTAGAACTTAAAGTCTAAAAAGGTCAACGGTGCTAGTGATTTGTCATAAACTGATATAATCCTCTGACGCAAACTCAAACAAAAATATGTCTGTAAATATTTCTTTACTGCATTTCATTAATAAAAAATTACAAAAAAACAATTTAGAGTGTTTTAACATAAACTTTGAAAAATTCAAAAAGATTTTGTTTCTGCTTTATTTTCGACAACCGATGTCTGAAGGCTGAGTTTCAAAACTTAGAATGTTGAACATGTTTCTGAAAATAAACAAGTTCATTAATTTGAAACTTGAGGTTTTAAATGAAAAATTCAAAAACAGTTTGTGAAATCTCCAAGGTCATTAAGTTGGACTTGTATGATTATCCGTGAGGATTTTGGATGCTTAAATTGTCAGATATTTAGCTATTTGATAGGGGGAGTAGAGTCGGGCAAATCCTAGGTAATTACATATTGTTACATCTATGCTTAGAGCTAGGTTACCGATTCTGAATGACCTAAAAGCTTTCATTGTTAAATATTTGTGTTTAGAGCTAAAGTTCTTGATCTTGGACCTAAATTGTCAAATATTTTACAAATGGTTTGAAATTGTTAGATTTTCAGATGATAAGCCAGATTACGATCCTGATAGCTGAGGCTAAGGGGAGTCTGAAGACAAGCTTAAAGCAAGGGGGAGTTTGTAGAGAAAGAACCAGGTGACGATCCTGAAAAGCATGGAAGCCTAAAGAAAGGGGGAGCCTAGAGAAAGATTCAACCAAAAGGAGCTGCTGAAGCAGGAAGCAGATTTAAGTGCAGCTTGAAGAGCTAAAGGGGAGTCTGTGGTACTGAAGATGTAAAAGCTTCAAGAAGACTCAGAGAGAGAGAGAAGATATAAAGCTACGAGATTGACTGCAGCAATATCCAAGGGGGAGTCTGTGAGTGCAGTATGTCTATCGCTTCCGTGAATCACGTATCGTAGCTTAATCAGATGAGACAAGACTGGTGCTTAACAGAGTAAAATATAAAGTTCATGTGTATTGAAGTCAGTTCGTATGAAGGGCTCATTGCAGGTTCATACGAAGGGAGTCACCATAGCAGGTTCGTACGAACCTAGCCCATTTGTAGGTTTCTTGTACGAATCCACTAAGCCTATATATAGAAGTGTAGGGTCTTATTCATTGGGCATCTTTATGACTTGAGAGGGGAAACTCTTGTCATTTGTTTTCATGATTTTGTACTTGTCAATCATCAATAGAAAAAAACATTTAATTACATCTTTGTGTTCAATCTACACATGTACTTGGATTCCGCACAAGATACGTGTTCTATGCATTCAACGGTTAAGGAATCGATCCTTGGAGCGAATTCACATATAGTGCTAGCAATTCCGTTGTGTTCCTATTTGTACCCGACCTACAAGTGTCCTAATTTCGTTAAAACACTTAGGTCTACTTGCTTGTTCATGTACAAGCCTTTCACCATAAACCTTGTTAAGACTTAACCTTATTTATTTGTTTGAAAACATTTGCTTGTTTTGATGCGTTGGTGATTGATTATCCGAATGATCATATGTGTAATGTATCTACATACATTTGTATCCTTGTTTGTGTATGTCCGGGGCCAAGCCCCTTGTCAGATCTCGTGTCCCACACGATTGCTTCGTACTTGTTCGTGTGATGTCCAGGGCCTAGCCCATTGTATGAACTCGTGTCCCACACATTTGTTTTGTTTAGTGAAATAATATATTTTATTTCTAAAAATATATTCTTATATCGTATATCATGATTTCATTAATTTAATTATTAGCACAAAATATATTTATTCTTGAAAATAAATATATTTTTCCTTGTTCGATGCTTGTTAAAAATAATATTTTTAGCATTGTCTTGTATATCTATACATGTATGTGTACTTGTTTGTATACTTGTTCAATCCATGTATTTGTTGTATATTGGTATGTATACGTGTACCCATGTATATATACTTATTTATATACTTCTCAAGTAGGTACTTGTGTCGTATTTGTATGTATACGTATACATATGTATAGTACTTGTAACCTTGTATTCTACCAAGTTCGTTATGATATACGTAGGCATGTATTTGTACGTATAAGTGTGTGTGTATATATACACACACACTTGTATTTTCTTGAATTAATCCACACTTAGTCTTTTATAGGTTTTTCAACAAATTGTATTTTAAGAAATACGATTCTGTGTTCTTCTAAAAATAATATATTTTTGGTAATCGGTTGTAAAAATATATATTTCTTATACGTTGTTGAAATTATATATGTTGTTACTGTCCAAAATTATGTATATTTCACCGAGCCTTGTTAATATATATTATTCGTTAGGTATATATATATATATATACTAGTCACTTAGCCGCGCGACGCGGCGGGAGTGGCAATTTACAATAGTATAATTGTTTACCGTTAGTTTATCCGTCGTCTCGTGAAATATTGTATAGTACTTAATTTAGTTTTCTTATTCGTGATATGATGGCACAGGTTTTTCTGTTAGTTTATCGATTATTTGGTGATCTTCTACAAGAATAGTACAAAACAAGGAAGTAGATGTAATTAAAAACAAGAAGAGTTCAAAACAGTCAAGTAGCTGGACAAAACAATAAAAACAAAATGCGGGGAGTCTCTTGTATCTATTCATGTTTTACCAATACATCTGTTCGCTTATGACTTTCTTGTATCTTCTCCTCTACTGTACCAGATTTTGACACATAAAAAAATGTTAGGCGCCTACAGGTGGTTTAAAATAGTAATTAAAAGGTAATTTCTGGAAGCAAATAAGGCACAAAATCTACTAACTTACCTTCTTTTTGATACGGATGCGATTAATTAATCACGCAACACTTCCTGGTAGACAACATTTGATGTGTAAACTCCGCGTTGTTTGAATTCTTTGGCGAGATGTACCAACACCTTCGTACTTTGTCTTGAAATCCCTCTTGATAACGCGACATAAAGTTGTCCATGTGAAAATTCAGAATCCGGTAGATAAATACCAACGTTCGGAATTGTTTGACCTTGAGCTTTATTAATCGTCATGGAAAAGCTAAGTCGAATTGGAAATTGTTTTCTTTTCAGCTTGAATGGGAACATGTCATCTTCAGAAAGGGTTAGAGGGATTCTTGGAAAAAAAAAACTCTTTTTCCGGCATGTTGACCGACTGCAATTTCCGCATCAATAACATTTCGCATGAAACCCTTACATATCAACCGCGTGCCATTACACAGGCCATGTGATGGATCGATATTACGTAACAATATTATTGGGCATCCAATTTTTAAACGAAGTTTATGAGGCGGCAAACCACTAACATTTAGCGAGTTTAAGAACTCAACCGGATAGAAGTTGCGCTGATCGTCTTCAGCTTCATCAAAACTGTAATAAACTTTTTCCTCCCCTTGAAAAATTTCAATCATTTGATTATTAATCTCGTCAACACTATCATTTTTAGTGGACAATATTGCTCTATAGATTATATAATCTGAAGAATATACATTATCTTCAATTGATGGAAAGATGGCATGGATCAATTCTTTTATAGCGTTTTCTCTGTTGTTGCACTGAATTGTCATATCATCGGGTATGCGGATATAATTTCCTTCGATTGGTTCTTCAGTTCCATCGCCGAATCTTAAAAGAAATTTAGAAAACCATGGATCTTTCAGCGCTCTCATATTTATGGTCAACCGCATCTTCTTAGTCAAAGACCAAAGAGGTGACATTCGTACGCTGGAGTCTACAATCTGTGCTCGAGTGCCACGTTTAATAACCGACAACACCTGTCTGAAGTCACCTCCCATAACCATTATCTTTCCACCAAATGGGAGACTAACACCTATAATGTCTTGGAATGTACGATCGACTGCCTCTATCGCCTGTCGTTTAGCCATCGACGCTTCATCCCATATGATTATTTTGGCAGACCGAATCAGTTTAGCGGCCCCACTCTGTTTTTTTATATTGCACATTGAATTATTTTCAAGATTAAGAGGAATCTTGAATTTTGAGTGAGCCATTCTACCTCCTGGCATATTATTAGCCGCAGCACCTGATGAAGCTGTTGCGAGAGCAATAAGACCACGTGACCGAATTTCAGCAAGCAAGGCAATGTACAAAAATGTTTTTCCAGTTCCACCTGGACCATCAATAAAGAACACGCCTGGAAGATCATTATCAACGTGCATCATGATCTCATCAAACACGTTTTTTTTGGTCCGGATTAAGTGAATCTTTGGCACTCAAGTGTTCAGCTTCCAAAATAATCCCATACTCTTCTTGTAACTCACGATAACCTGCATCTTGTAAGTTAACATCGTCTGTTATCTTAGGAAGGTCGAACTCATTGAAATTTTTACCCATGGATTGTACCAAGACACTAATTTCGGTAAGAACCATATTTTGAACTCGTTCTATACTTTGACAGTGTAACCGATGATCTTCAGACAGTGAATCAAAGTGGTCATTCCATAACTTTCGAATATCTCCAGGTTGGCAAAAAATCATTATGGTCGCAAATAACCTTCTAAGAGCATTGGGAAACTGAAACGTAGAGGCTTCTTCGAGACATTGTGATAGATATTCATCGTCTTCTATTAAGCCTAACTCAAGAGCTGCTTTCCGAAATGTCGCACACCGTTGACCATTAACTGTGCAAAGATGTTCAAATGAAGTAGGCCCTCTGACATTTGACAAAAGTAGGCGTAAGTAGTACCTTTCTCCTTCGGCTGGATTAGCGGAAACGATACGACCTCTTTGTTTTTTACCGAAACGACGACTCCAACGGCGTGTGCTTCCATTCCACATAAAGTGTTTTGGAAAATCTTTATACAAATGTACCCTTGCTGTTTCATCATTTCTATTTATCTCAAAAAATGATTATAGCATGGTTCTCTTATCCCTTTCCCTATCAACAATATTAGGCATTAAGTCATCATCTCTAAATCTAACCATCTGATTATTTGGGAGATGAAGTTGTAAGGCCAGAACAGCAGGAAAGATTTGAGAAAGAGAGAAGGAAAAAATGCGCCACATAGCCTCTGGGGGCGATATGTAGCGTGCATCTTGAAATCTTTTTATCTCATTAATAACAACCCCTGGCTCACTTTGATCGACTTGAATAACCTGTTTGTCATGTCCTTTATAAACATATTTGAAAAGATATTTCACAGATTTTATACTTGAGCAAACTTCTACATTCATGTGGCAGTTAAACATCATCAAAAGCCTTGGGTTATATGGGACCACCCATCTATTATCAAGTGTTTGTCCTCATCGGTCCACTTCTATCCCGGTGTCTCTCCTTCGATACAACGGATACGAATATTCTCCTTGTGTTGTCTGTTCGTTAAATTGTCTAGGATGGCGAAAACGACAAATTTTAGGATCACCCTGCATACAAGGACTGCTTGATCGTAAATTGCCGCAAAGACTATGAATCATGTGCTTGACAACCATCTCATGCAATCTGGGATGTGTTAGTTTGTTAGGAATTTCAGCACACACAACCTTATCATAATGGTCCGCGTTATTGATCTTGTGTTGCGGGTACATAATTAGGAGAAAATGTGCGTGCGGGAAACCCCGCCTTTGAAATTCAATGACATAGACGTATGCCTTAACTTCCCCGAGGACATGTTTCTTGAAGAGTTGATCCTTAAGATCTTCTAATTTAGCCCGGAACACTCTTGAAACAAGGTCTGGACGATCTTGTGCAGTTTGACCAACATGTAAATTATCACATATCTCAGGCCACTTAGGATTACATGTCATTGTAAGGAATACATCAGGCTTGCCGTCATCTTGAACTAACGTCATCGCATCTAGAAACCGACGTCGCATGTCGCGAGGCCCCCCGATGAAAGATGCAGGCAACACAATTCTTTTCCCGACTCTGTTTGCTTGAACCTCACCAGTATTGACGCAATCCACAATACCTTGGTACAATTCGGCCCGAATCTTAGCCTGGTTTCTCTCACAAAATTCTAAGCGTGCCGTCTCAATTTTGATGTAAACATCAACCACAAACTGCTGTAGTAGCCTACCACCGAACAAAAGCACATTATCGGTAGATCGAATCTGGAACTTGTAACAGTAGTACTCTCGCATAGCCACGGTTTTTCTACCACTTCGTGTGTTAGCCTCTGAACGATGAAGATGTATTAAAAACAAACAGTTAATAAAAATAAAACGCATTACGCTATTTTTATGATCTTCACTTAAAAAAGGATAACAAATTGTTGGTACCTTCCATTTCTCCTTCGATGTTGTCATTGTTGCGAACCTCATTGATTGATACTCCGTGACGTGGTATGTTAGCATGCCAACCCAACTCACCATTAGGAAAAAATAGAGGATACGACAATGGATCGTAACAACTGAAGTACGGCTGAATAGTTTGACTATATTCAGACCTACCGTACACAACAATACTTCGTTTATATGAAGTGATATTGTCATTACCTTCAACCCAAATACCAGCAACCTATATAATTGTGAACTGTAAGTAAGTAAAATAAGCAATACTATTAAATAATTGCAATTAATATAATATTATATATACCTCCGATGTCGTTGGTCGGTTGTACACCCTTTGGTCAAGTTCAACCGAAGTATTCAAAGTGACTCTATAGTTGTCCAGAGGTCCTAGTTCCGCAAGTCTTCTAAATGTATCGACATATGGGTTTGTAGAAAGAACGCGTGTTAAAATCTGAGTAATACGCCGATCAAGATTTGGCCATCGGAGTCGGTGATCTAACTCAGTATCAGGATCGTAAAAATACAACTGCAAGTACCTAGGGGTCCCATCCCTCTGAACTAATTGGTCGATTCTGTGATATATTCCTTTATGTGCACGAAAAGTATATACGCCGTCTCTCATATTGTTCAATGTATCATCCAATGTCACACCCATTGAGGCAAAAGAAAAATTGGTGTTATAAGCACGGATGTTTTGCCTAAACATATCTCCAATTTCATCTTGAGACGTGAAAAGTCGGTACAATTCCTGTGGAATTTCTAAGTTTGCTAACACAGTTTTCCCACTCATACAACAAAAGGTATCAAATTCATACTGAAATCGTTTTGCTCCACAATTAGGACATGCACCTCGTTCCTTTAAAACACGATGCTCTCCAGGTACACCATTGTAAACAAAATTATAAGGATCATCTTCTACGCTCCCATCTTGGAAGGAAGGTTGATCAACTACTTCAGCAAATTGGGGTAATAAAGTACGCAGATGAATTCGAATACCTAAACAAATTGGTGTATTAAGTAATGAAGGTTGTAAAAGATGTCAAGTTCGAAAAAGAAATCATTGTTAAATAAATAGAAACCTCGTGATGTTCTATGCCTGACTACGTCAATTACAGAGGGGAATGTGGATGTCGGCGTAACATCATCTATCGGGGTTTGGTTGACTTGACTGCCATTTGAAATACGCATTCCATTATCATTTCGTGTATTAGAACATCCTTTATTGTACTCATTGCGTTTTATAGTAGAAACACTTGAGGCGTTCTCATTTGTTGTTTGTGTAAATTGAGTAATATTAGTTTGTAAACTTCTTAACGGTGTCCTTTCTGTTGACCTATTACTCATTAAAGATATTGATGAAGCACTTTGGGAGGCATCACCACTCCCAAATTTAGATACTTTGTTATTTTCTTTGCGTGCAGCATAGTATCTTTTTTGATACTCTTTTCGTTTTTCAGCTTTAGTAGATGCACTCGAGCTAGAAGCATGATTACGAGGGTTTGGTTGTCCATTAGTCATTGTAAATTGATAAAATGACAAATACCTTGCAAATTAATTAAAAGAGAGTTATCATAGATGATGAAATTCTCAAATCATTACAACATTCCAACACATAACTTAGAGAAAAACAAACCGAATGATAACATTGAAATACATAATGATAACATTAAAATACATGACTTAAACCGAATATCGTCACTTAGAGAAAAAAAAACATAAATCCTTAAAACATTGACATACATAATGATAACATTAAGTGAAAGCCAATCTAAATACTTGGTGAAACAATGGTCTCCACAAACACCCCCTTAAAACCTCGAAACCAAGAAACGGGATAAAAACATTCGAAGGGCTTCATATCCATTTCAATTGTAAACAACTTCCCTAATTTAGTCATCACAAACCAATTACCATTTGTCACATAATGTGTTATATCGCACCACAATGACAATGATATCGGGGGGATCGGAGGACATGATAAGACCTTAATCCAGTAATCCCCTTGTAGTGTCCATAGGTCAATTGTTATCTCAAACATGCCAGTGCTAGCCAACATGTGAAGCTCATTTTTTACATTCACTAAAACACCTTGAACCATTCCTATAGAAGGAACGGGTGGAAAGCTTATCTCCTTGAACTGCTCCGAATTAACATCAAAACAAATCACCCTTTTCGTACCTCCAAGCCAACATTCGCAAACAGTGAAATATAGAGTACCACCACAAAATGTGCCAGCTGACCAATTGAAATGAGGGCTTAGGTACTCTTGTCTTGTTATGAAAGGAATATTTCTCCAAGAGTCTACTTCCCTAGAATAAACATAGACACCAAGTACACCACTCCTACGCTTTATATGCAAGACCTTGTAATCATCGTAAGCGTCAACGTACAAACCAACGACATTAAGGTTATTTATATAGAATCCATGAGAATCAGGAGTTGACAAACGCTTGAAAGCAGTAGTTGTTGGATTCCAAAGAAGCAGCTCGTATGTATGATTCAAACAAACACACAACAATCCATTCAAATGTGAAAGTATTGACACATCATTATTTTGGTGATGGAATGGAAATGTAACTATGGAGCTTGGCCCATAGTCATTGGATTTAGAGATGATCGGACGAACAGAGCACGTTAGGTCGTCAATTAGTAGAACTCTCTGGTTAGATGAAACTAATGAGCGAGAACAATGTATCCTTACGAAATCTTGTGTTGACAGTAACGCATACCATTGCTTACATACACTCTTATAACGACCTACATCCTTTGCTGGCACCCTCGTTAATATTTCAAACATGATTGTATGAACAGGAAGGTCAGCCATGGTTATACCTTCGTTTAACACAGATAATGACTATTTAGTTGTCCAATCTAAGAAGATTATAGTTTGGTGAAAAATAGGTGTAACCATTACATGTAAATCAAGTAATATAACATACTTGTAATAACAAAGTAAAGTATACTTCTACAATTACTTCAATATGAGGGAAACAAAAAGCAAAACACGAAACACCAAGAGAGACTTTAATATTCAACAACTAAACATATAACAACACCAAACGTTTCTAACTTAAACACAAACTTGGATAACGATCCATAATTTAAATATCCCGTGCCTCGACCATATCTGGTTCGTACGTAATCGAAGTCAACTCCGTAGACTTCAAAATATTAACTGAAATAACAAATAAAATATAACTTTTAATAAATTACATGAGCCATTAAATCTAACTAATTTTTAGAATGTTCATGTGTAAAGAAAGCATAACATACTATCTGGTAGATGAACCAACTTGACACGTGATACATATATGATAGACCTTTGTTGCACTGCTCGAATGGAATGTATAACATCGGAAGGCTTCAGGGCAGACAAAAACAATTGTATTGTATGACCACTGTATATTACGATTTTGGGTTAAAGTTCTTCTAATAATAATATTTTCTTACATATAATGTAAATATTATGTTTGTAATATGTTAATAACAAATAATAACTTACGTCTTATCTTGAAGAGAAAGTTCAAAACAACATCGATCACGTTTGCCTTCTATTATTCTCCCAACCACATCTATAACAAAATCAGTCAAATCGTATACACCATATTATACATACATATATAAAGTTTTATATATTTAATAAAAAATATAGATAGAGAATTTATATGTACCAACAATATCCATTTGAGGTCTCCTGTCATGCTTCAATTCCTTAATGGAAGGGACCAATGGATATAAAGAAGCACCCCTTGGAATCGTAAGCATAAGTGAAGAAAGCTTTGTACATTCGTTGATGACAATTTTTTTCTCGGACCAAACTAACACGTAATTTTGGTACTTTGGGTACTCATTATAGTTGAGATTCTCAATTTGGAAATGATTCAAGGAAAAAAAACCACCCATCAATGCCGCGTCATTATAAATGTGTATCAAATGTTGTGGGACGAACGCAACAATTTTTTGTCTCTAAAAAGAAAAGAAATTTAGTGGTGGAAAAACGCTTACTCGTATAACACAAAGTAAATTAAAATAATGTTCTTACGTGTTGATCAAGAAAAATAACCACTAATCTCTTTTCATCGACGTCATGCCAAATAAACTCCACCTTAACAAAGATTATATTATACCATGCTCTATCATTTCTCAATGATGAAAATTCTTCAACGGAAAAATGATCAGACATATCCTATTAAGTGTTCAATGTTAGTTAACTAAATAAATAAAAACTCTTGAAACTTAAATTTAAACTAAAACATGATTAAAATTAAACAACAACAAATTTAAATTTAAACTAATACATAATTAAAAGTTACATAATTAAGATTCAAACTAATTCGAGAAAAAAAAACTACAGTCATCATCAAAGTTGTTCTAAGGTTCCCAAACCATTTCTTCATCCAATGGTGGTTCGTAAACCGCCCAGGTGGGTAGTTCTTGTGTTTGACTGCGGTTTTCCACATAAGGGGGGTTTGAAGGTGGAGGATGCATAGGCAGTATAGGAGTGTTTGCCACCGGACGATGGCACCCCTCCTCAATTTGTATTGCACCAAATTGTAGTTGAGCGAAGGTATAGTCATACGCCCAATTCAACTCTTCATCCGTCCAACCAAATGGATCATCATGTTCAGGGTTTGTCAACGGATGTGGGTTTGCCACTGAAGGTGGGGTTGAAACCGGAGGTGGGGTTGACACCGGAGGTGGGGTTGACACCGGACGAAAAGGGTTTCTAACTTCAGGGTTTGAAGTTAGAGGGTTTGAATCAGGAAGGTTTAAATGGCGACGAGATGATCGTCCATGGTTTGTTGATCCTTGTGGTTCAACGGGAATTGGATAACCACCACCCATACCTCTCAATCGATATGTGTTTGGAGTGATTTGTAAACTGAAAAATACAATTTTGATGGATATAAAGATCAATTTTAAAAGAAAAAAAATAGTTTGCTTAAATGTAAAAAAAAAAGGATTGTGTAAACTGAAACATACAAATTTTATTGGATATAAAGATCAATTTTCTTACCATGTTAAAAATTAACATCAAAGTAAACTCAAACATAAGGATTCGGTAAACTGGAAAATGCAATTTTTATTGTAACAATTTTAACATCAAAGTTAACTAAAATGTTTACTGGATTTATATTATTTTTTTTACCAAAAGAAATGGCAGTTCGGATCATCAGTTAATTATCGTTTTTTAAACTCATTATTCGATTGGAAACCGAAAACAACAAAATATGAACGGGACGGGACCAATTTGTAATGCGATACTCGTTATTTGTTAGTTTTTATCAACAAAATATGAACGGGACAGGTATAGTAAATTTGATATTTTAACTCGTGTAACAAAGTTTCGACAAACAATAGTATTAAAAAACATACTAAAAAACAAATAGATAATACTTGAATTTAGAGTATCCAATTTATTTGACTACTTACTTTTTATACTTCTAAAAAATAAATCTTCCAATTGATTACTGATGTTTAATGTATCACATCGAAAATAGCCTTTAAGTTCATGCAAGTATCACATCGAAAATAGCCTTGAAGTTGTAGGATAACTTTACACAACGAAAATAGTAACTATATTTCATAAATGCACTACATAACTTATTATGGTTTGTGTACTAAAATCATATTGCAAAGTTACAAAATCATTAATTAATCCAGAAATTATAAAAAAATTGTTCTTAAATGAAGAAATCACAAAGTATTATGGCACATTTGTTATAATACAAGACCAGCTACATACCTAGTCAAGAATCATTCACATCTAGAATTTATACCAAATGCAAAATAAGAGAAATATCATAGGAAGTAAAACACTTAACTATGAAAAAAAACATAAAAAAAAAAGAAAAACAAGGAAGCTTAAACTCTTCTATTTTACAGCAAAATATATTCAATATTCAACATTAAGTGTATAAGGCCACGGTTAAACAATACAGAAGCAAACTGCATAGAAATAATACATGTAAACTAAAATAATACATGTTACAAAACAAATACAGAAGCAATAAAGTCTATACTTAACATTTATTTTACAACACATGTAAACTAAAATAATACATGTTACAAAACAATACAAAAGCAAAATGCATAGAAACAATACAGAAGCAAAATGCATAGAAATAATACATGTAAACTAAAATAATGCGACAGTTAAAAGTGAAAAAAGTAACCAAGAAATGTGAGTAAACTTACAACAATGCAAGAGCCTGATGTAAAAAGCCGAAAAAAATGTAAGACCTTGATGTGAAGAGCCGAGAAACAACGCAAGACCCAGACTTTTAGAGTATTGATTGATATTCTGAAATCGAAGTAAAATAGAAGATGTTAGGTTGATGTTTCGAAGGTTTGATGTAAGATTCAAAAGTAGGATGAAGTTCAACGCAAGACTTACAATTTGAAGGTTTTAGTATGTAAGTTGAGTGCTTGCAGAGTTGTGATGAATTGTGATGAATGTAGTTGAATTTATAGACTTCCAAGCATGCTAAGTTGAGTGCTTGCAGAGTTGTGATGAATGTAGTTGAATTTATAGACTTCCAAGCATGCTTCCTTTCTGACAAATCCGAACAGTGTTTGCTTTTACAGCTGTATTTGAACAGTTATCGTCAGTAAAAAAATTCAAAAAGGGTAGCAGTAAAATATATTTTGGCGTCTGAAAGCTTGTCAACTGTTCAAAGACTTTTTGTGAAAAGTCTTTGAAAGGTTGTCAACTGTTCAACTGTAAAATCAGGAGTTAGGTTTCTGAAAAAGGTTTCGAAAGTTTTTGTGACAGGTTACTGTTCAATTTTTTTGTCATAAAAAAAAACTAAATCTTTTTAATAAACTTTAAATTCAAAAAGTTTATTAAAAAGAGTTATAATTTGATGCAAGTGCAAAGCTGTTTAGGGTTTTAACCTGATTCATTAGTGTAAATCAATTTTTACTTTAAATTCAAAAAGTTTATTAAAAAGAGTTATAATTCGATGCAAGTGCAAAGCTGTTTAGAGTTTTAACCCGATTCATTAGTTAAAATCAATTTTTACTTTAAATTCAAAAAGTTTATTAAAAAGAGTTATAATTTGATGCAAGTGCAAAGCTGTTTAGGGTTTTAACCTGATTCATTAGTTTAAATCAAATTTTACTTTAAATTAAAAAGTTTATTAAAAAGAGTTATAATTCGATGCAAGTGCAAAGCTGTTTAGAGTTTTAACCTGATTCATTAGTTAAAATCAATTTTTACTTTAAATTCAAAAAGTTTATAAAAAAGAGTTATAATTTGATGCAAGTGCAAAACTGTTTAGAGTTTTAACCTGATTCATTACTTTAAATCAATTTTTACTTTAAATTCAAAAAGTTTATTAAAAAGAGTTATAATTTGATGCAAGTGCAAAGCTATTTAGAGTTTTAACCTGATTCATTACTTTAAATCAATTTTTACTTTAAATTCAAAAGGTTTATTAAAAAGAGTTATAATTTGATGCAAGTGCAAAGCTGTTTAGAGTTTTAACCTGATTCATTACTTTAAATCAATTTTTTACTTTAAATTCAAAAAGTTTATTAAAAAGAGTTATAATTTGATGCAAGTGCAAAGCTGTTTAGAGTTTTAACCTGATTCATTACTTTAAATCAATTTTTACTTTAAATTCAAAAAGTTTATTAAAAAGAGTTATAATTTGATGCAAGTGCAAAGCTGTTTAGAGTTTTAACCTGATTCATTACTTTAAATCAATTTTTACTTTAAATTCAAAAGGTTTATTAAAAAGAGTTATAATTTGATGCAAGTGCAAACCTGTTTAGAGTTTTAACCTGATTCATTACTTTAAATCAATTTTTACTTTAAATGCAAAAAGTTTATTAAAAAGAGTTATAATTTGATGCAAGTGCAAAGCTGTTTAGAGTTTTAACCTGATTCCTTGTCGGTTTCGACTTGCGGCGGGTTCAATAGCTTAAGGTTTTCTTTGCATTTTAGGGGGAAGATGGGCGCATCTCTCCACAGGGCATACAAAACACAGGTTATTGGTGGCAGCCCGCCACATTTAACATATAAAGTTTTTTTATATGTTAAATCTGGCGAGCGGCCGCCAATAACATGAGTTTTGTATGCCCTGGGAGAGAAGCACCCATGTTCCCCTTAAAATGCAAAGAAAACATCAGGGTTTGCTGGAGTTGTTCGTAGTTTTCCCTAAAATGCAAAGAAAATAGCAATGTAAAAGGAAAAATGTTAGATGTGTCAAAATGAGTTAGTTGAGTTACTGGTCAAAAGGGTAATTTTTTTTGTATGGATGGGGTTGACCTGAAACACCTTTGTCAAAGAACATAAAAATTTTATAAAAATAATTGGTGTCAAATATGAAAATATGATTGCAAAAATATATTATTTCAATAACTATCTGATCCTTTTTAAAAGACGATTTAGGACCTTATGCATCGAAAAATGAAAATACAATTTGAGCGACTCTTGAGCCATTTGACTGACTTCCGTTTTAGATACACTTTTTTTATGTTACCCAATTGACCCGTTGAAGATAAAACATAACCGGAATCTACCATTTCAAAAACGAACTGGTTAAAATTGCCATTTCAATAAACGGAAACAAAAAAGGAGTTCCATACCAAGGAGCACCAATGCCGATCTCATAAAATAGATCATTCCTTCCACATGCAACCCCACAGAGACCCAATGCATAGGAGCCGCCCATCCTGATTGATCTTTCCTGATTACATAAGAAACATGAGACTTGAAGTCAGTTGTCATTGAAGTGTAGCCAAAAATCTATTGATCACATCAACAAAACCAAACAATAATAAATTTACCTGCAACTGCATCCATAACTTTCCGCATAAGCATGTAAATCAGCTACAAAATACCAGATATGTAACAAACATAATCAGTAACATAAGCATGTAAATCAGCTACAAAATACCGGATCTGTAACAAACATAATCAGTAACATAAGCATGTAAATCAGCTACAAAATACCAGATCTCTAACAAACATAATAAGCTACAAATATACCAGATCTGTAACAAACATAATCAGGTACAAACATACCAGATCTGTAAAGAGATTCATCACAGAGAAACCCTAGATCTTGATCAGTAACATAAGCATGCAGATCAGGTACAAACATAATCAGTAACATAAGCATGTAAATCAGCTACAAACATAGCAGATCAGGTACAAACATAATTAGTAACATAAGCATGTAAATCAGCTACAAACATACCAGATCAGGTACAAACATAATCAGTAACATAAGCATGTAAATCAGCTACAAACATACCAGAACAGGTACAAACATAATCAGTAACATAAGCATGTAAATCAGCTACAAACATACCAGATCTGTAACAAACACAATCAGTAACATAAGCATCTAAATCAGCTACCAACAAACCAGATCTATAACAAACATAATAAGTAACATAAGCATGTAAATCAGGTACAAATATACCAGATCTTTAACAAACAAAATCAGCTACAAACATACCAGATCCGGGCTGCCAATATTCCTCTAAGAACTCAGATCTGCAAGTCGTGTAACCTCAGATCTGTCAATATTCATAACAAATCCTCAAAAAATGACGGTAGATCTGAGAAATTTCAGCAGAAAAAAGTACCTGGCTCGACGGTGGTAAGGTAGATCTAAGTCGATGGTATCTCCACCGCTCCATCTAGATCTATAACAGAACAAACAAAACAAACTCAAAATCAGCTAAAAAATCAGCTACAAACAAAATCAGATACAAACAAAATCAGCTACAAACATACCAGATGATACTTGCAAGATAAACAGCTACAAACAAAATCAGCTACAAAAATCACCCTAACACGAACAACTCAACGGCAGATCTGAAATATTACACAGATCCGATTCAAATTCCAGATGATACTTGCAAGATAAACACAATAATCAACTTCAAATTAAAAATACAAACTTCTTTAAAGAAAAAAAAAACTAAACTACAGAACACATACCACATCTGGTTATTCCGGTGCACCCTAACACGAACAACTCAATGGCAGATCTGAAATATTACACATATCCGATTCAAATAACAAAAAAAAGATACTGTAAAAAGAAAGATACCGAGCGGTCACACCAGTCGATCTGGTGTTGGATCTAGAGAGATTCATCGCTGAGGAAGTGTATATCTTGAAGCGACTGGTAAAGAAACCCTAGAAATGGTGGTGATGATAATGAGGAAGTCGATCTGGTGTCGGATTCATCACAGAGAAACCCTAGATCTTGATCTTGGAGCGCCTGGTTTTGAAACCCAAGATCCGCGTCTGGTGAGAGAGAGAGAGAGAAGAAGAAGGATGGGGGCGGATGTGAATGAAATGAATTAGGGTTTAGATTTAGTGAAAGAAGGTATATATTGGATCCATTTGGGTAAAACGGGTCAAAGAGATCCGGTTAGTTTGTATGAGCTGCTCCGCGTGTGTTGAAGGATTTTTCAACACCTTTGTGCTTAAAAGGTTGTACAATGGGCTTCAAATGGTTGTAAAGTGGCAAATGACCATTTCTGTCCTTCCTATATGCTTATTAATGTAGTATATATATAGGATTAGGATCAAATACAAAGGATCCTAATTGTAAGAAGTGTAAGAAGGATTTATAGAGTGACAAGTGTCCAATAACTTAAAAAAACCCACTACACAAAAAAACCCCACTACAAAAAAAAAACCATAAACATCCACCACCACCAAAAACCTAAACCCCCACCCCCACCACATCACCCACCCCCAAATTTTTTTTATATTTTTTTTTGCAGAGGGGGTGGGGGGTGGGGGTTGTGTTTTTTTAGGTTTTTGGGGGGTGGGGGGGTTAGGTTTTTTGGGGGTTTTTTTGGTGAGTTATAGTTTTTTTTTTTTTTTTTTTTTTTTGCCGGGGGGTGGGGGGTTTAGGTTTTTGGTGGGGGGGTGGGGGTTTAGGTTTTTGGGTGGTGGTGGGGTGGGGGAGGGTGGGTGTTTAGGTTTTTGGTGATTATGTAGTGGGTTTAGTTTTAGGTTATTGGACACTTGTCACTCTATAAATCTGTAATAACCATAAATTTAAAATCATTATTCTAGAAATAAAAGAATAATAATAATTTATAATAAACTAAACATTTATTTTATGATCCATCTTTCTGTATATCAACCAAAACTATTATTTTTATTTATAAATTATCCAATAGGAAACACTACTTAAGACACCCAAGTAAGTCTGTGCAAACCCTAAAATTTTCAGAACAATCAAAATCAGGATTAGGGCCCCTAAAACTCAGGGGGGGTATTTCCTAGTTACGTTTATCCACAAAAATAGCTGTCCAATTCTAATTTTAAGGAATTGTCGACTCAGCAGGCCTAGTCCCACGCGTGGCAACCCTATAGTGCTTTGGTGTCCCTTACGGACCGTAACATTGATAGGCTTACGGTCCGTAAGCACTCTTACGGACCTCAACATTGTAAGGCTTACGGTCCGTAAGCTAGTCCAATTTCGTGTATAAATAGCAGAGGTTGGGACTTGATTCTGGGCACTTGAACGACGAACAAAGTCGAAATATACACGGAGTTATGCTCTGTTTAATCATAACCTTGGATTTAGCTTTCATGACATGCGATAGTATTTAGTTGTACTCATTATCGCATGTTCCAATATATGTTACGTCTTGTTATGAAAATATTTTTGATAAGTTATGTGAATAAGACCATTTGTACTCTGATACCCTGAGTGTCGCTTCTCGTGGAGTGTCCCACGAGCATGTTGTTGCGGCATCGACATCATGTGCTCCATCCGTGACAGAGAGATCCGTTCACGGCGTCCCTAGGTACAAGTGAGGTACAAAGCTACTAGGAGGCGTATGGATCGATCCTAGGATTTAAGTTAAGGAGGTGGATATCGGGTATGCCAACTCGCCATCTCGTATGATAATTATGCAGGAGTAGCTACCTGTGTATTGTCATGTTTTAAGTTTGGCTCATGGGTACATCCGTATGATTTATATTATGAAATTACGTTACTTGCATCATATCATTTTCACATAAAGTTCCATCAGGATAACACTTCATATAAAGCGTTACTTGTTATTTGAGCCTATTATTCCGTACTGAGCATTTGGCTCATTCCGTAAACTTTTTGTATATACAGGTCCGCAGGTTATTTTGGGCGAGGAAAAGAGAGAAGAGTAAAGCCTAGGACTAAATCTGAAGATGTTAGTTAATCAAATCGAATGTGTCCGCGTATATATTAAACTTAAGTTTAGTGGTCGTGTGGTTGTATCCTTGTCAAATAAATAAATGGAATTATGACTTTTGTTTATGATACTGTTATTGTGACACGTCAGCCCTTCTGGGTTGGGGTGTTACAACTATGGTATCAGAGCAAAGGCTCTTTCCTATAGAAAACTTAAAGATAGTAATTAAAACCTGTGAGGAATGGGTAGATATCTATGATAGGATTCAACTTGGTCTCTTATTTTGTTTAACTCCTATGTCTATTCTTATAGATGCCTCCTCATCGTCCGCTACGTAGGAGTACTCGTACTAACCATGTACGTAACAACACTTCTTCGAATGAGACTCCAGTTGATCCAAACGTAATTAATGCTATCAACCAGGCTGTTGCCGGCTTGCTTCCAAACCTTGTTGCTCAAACAGCTGAGGCCGTTATTCAACAAACTCGTCCTCCAGAACGTAATAACACGAATCCAATCTCTGGTGAAGAAATTCGTGAGAATACCACGAATCCTACTACCTATAGTATAGACATATGGATTGCTAAATTCCAAAAACAAAAGCCGAAATCCTTTACTCACGCTACTAATCCAGTCGAAGCAAGAAACTGGATAGCTCATGTTGAAAAGATCTTCGGAGTTCTTGGAGTTCCGGAGCAATACAAAGTTAGATTGGCTACCTACAAACTCGAAGATGACGCACAAACTTGGTGGGAAGGATATAAGCAAGTCAAAGGAGGGGATGATTTTGATGCTAATCTTTCATGGGTCGACTTTCGTACCATCTTTTACGACAAGTATTTTTCTACCGCTGATAAAGAAGCTTATATCAGGGAGTATGCAGTGATTCGACAGGGGAGTGATGAACCAGCCTCTGAGTTCATTACTAGATTTTCAAGGTTGGCTAGTATTGTAGGAGACGTTGCAGGATCAACAGAAGCCCAGGCAGAGAAATGCAAATGGGCAGTCAATGATCGAATTCGGAAGTCGATCATGTACATGAAATTTAAGGATATCACCGAAATTGCCGATGCAATCAAAACTTTTGAGTTCGAGAGGAAAGAATTTTTATCTCGAACTGAGGATAATAAGAAGAGAAACAGAGAAGGACAATTTAAGCAGGCAATCAGCCAATCATCCACTACGCCACAGCATCAGGACCGCAAAGTGCAAGGAAATCAAAACTCTGGAAATCAGGCACGTTCATGGCAACCTAGACCGCAAAACCCGAGACCTGCTTAAAACCAGATTCAGTTGTATGCAGAACCTATTTGAGCTCAACCACTGAATCAATATGTAAACCCGAATCAGATTACATATCCTCTATGTGATACTTGTGGTAAGAGACATCAGGGCGTATGTCACCGAGGTACAGGAGCATGCTTTAGATGTGGCCAAACTGGACACATGATCAAGGAATGTCCTAAAAAAGATACTAAGAAGAATAACCGACCAAATGCTACACCACCCAATGCTGGAGGAAGAGTTTTCGCACTTTCTGCTACTGATGCTGCTAATTCCCCAGGTACTGTGTCGGGAACCCTTCAGCTTGGTAAACGTAGTATCTATATGTTATTCGATACAGGAGCGACCCATTCTTTAGTATCCTACTCGTTTACTAAGTACCTTCCGATAAGACCAACTCTCTTAAATCATACTTTAACCATTTCCACTCCCATGGAAAATTCATCCGTAATCACTTACGTATATAAAGATTATCCGATCCATATTGAATCTATTGTGTGTAAGGCAGACCTATTTCCAATACATATGTGTGACTTTGATGTTATTCTAGGGATAGATTGGTTGTATCGACATCGCGTAACTATAGATTGCCATTTCCGCCGTGTTATTTTTGGTAATCTTCATCATCCTGATATTATATATCAGGGAACTCAAGCTCATAAATCTCTTAAAATTATCTCTGCGCTCAAAGCTCGAAAATTCATATCAAACGGTTGTGCTGGATTCCTGGCATCGATTAAGGATACTTCTGCTAGTGTTAATAGTATCGATAGCCACTCCGTTGTTCGTGAATATCCTGATGTATTTCCGGATGAACTACCAGGACTACCACCCGACCGTCAGGTAGAATTCACCATCGACTTGATCCCCGGTGCCGAACCTATTTCTAAAGCTCCGTACCGTATGGCCCCGATGGAACTGAAGGAGTTGAAGGAACAATTGCAAGAATTGTTAGACCTAGGATTCATAAGACCCAGTGTTTCACCTTGGGGTGCTCCGGTATTATTTGTGAAGAAGAAAGACGGTAGTATGCGTTTATGTATTGACTACCGAGAGCTGAACAAGATTACTATTCGTAATCAGTATCCTCTGCCTCGCATTGATGATCTCTTTGATCAACTTCAGGGGGCTCAGTTCTTCTCAAAAATCGACCTGAGGTCCGGGTACCATCAGCTAAAGATTAAGAATGATGATGTTCCCAAGACCACCTTTCGTACTCGATATGGTCATTATGAATTCTTGGTTATGCCCTTTGGGCTAACTAACGCACCCGCAGTCTTCATGGATTTGATGAATCGCGTATTTCACAAATTCCTAGACAAATTCGTTATTGTCTTTATCGATGACATTCTGGTGTATTCTAAGAGTCGCGAAGAGCATGAAGCACATCTACATGCAGTACTTGGAACCTTGCGGCATGAGAAGTTGTACGCGAAGTTTTCCAAATGTGACTTTTGGCTTAGCCAAGTGGCATTTCTAGGTCATGTCATATCAGCAGAGGGAATTATGGTAGACCCAACAAAGGTTGAAGCTATTACAAAATGGCCAAGACCCACTTCTGTTACCGAAATACGAAGTTTCTTGGGTCTTGCTGGCTATTACCGAAGATTTGTTGAAAGATTCTCGGTAATTGCTTTACCACTCACAAAACTCCTAAGGAAAGGGGTGAAGTACTCATGGAATGAGGAACAAGAGAAAAGTTTTGAAGAATTGAAGAAGCGACTCGTATCCTCTCCAATACTCGCTCTCCCTTCTGGATCAGGAGGTTACCAAGTCTACAGTGATGCCTCGAAGAAAGGATTAGGTTGTGTGCTAATGCAACATGGGAAGGTTATCGCTTATGCCTCCCGTCAGTTGAAGCCTTATGAAGTTAATTACCCTACACATGATTTAGAACTAGCCGCAGTCGTCTTTGCACTTAAGATTTGGTGACACTATCTGTATGGTGAGAGTTGTGACATCTTTACCGACCACAAGAGCCTCAAGTACATATTCACGCAGAAGGAGCTAAATATGAGGCAAAGAAGGTGGTTGGAACTTTTAAAAGATTACGACGTAAATATTCAATACCATCCAGGCAAAGCCAATGTTGTAGCTGACGCGTTGAGCCGAAAGAATTCCGGGACTATATCTTGCTTACAAATTCAGCCTCGTATTAGGAGGGATCTCGAAAGGATGAACATTTGGCTTCAGGTTAGTAAATCTGATGGATATCTAGCTAGAATGCAGATTGAACCCGACCTCATATCACGGATCAAAGATGCACAGAAGCAAGATGGAGAACTTTGGGCAATTGTGCAAAATCTCGAGGTGGGTAAACAATCTGAATTTCGTATAGACCATCATGGGGTGATTTGGTGCGGTAAAAGACTTTGTGTACCCGATGACTCCACCCTTCGTGAGTCATTGTTAGCCGAAGCTCACAGCTCACCATTTTCAATTCACCCAGGATCTACCAAGATGTATCGAGACTTAAGACAGAACTTCTGGTGGAATGGCATGAAGGAAGACGTTGCTCGATACGTAAGTAAATTCCTCACTTGCCAACAAGTGAAAATTGAACACAAACGAGCAAGCGGTCTGTTGCAACCATTGGATATTCCCATATGGAAGTGGGATGAGATCACAATGGATTTTGTTACCGGTTTGCCTAAGACATTCAAGAAGAATGATGTTGTATGGGTTGTTGTCGATAGATTGTCTAAGTCAGCACATTTTATACCAATTCAGCAAGGAATTTCGGTTAGTAAGTTATCCGAAATATTTCTTCAAGAGATTATTCGACTCCATGGCACACCGTGTTCCATTGTTTCAGATAGAGACCCACGTTTCACCTCACGATTTTGGAAAGGTTTTCAGGCAGTATGGGGTACACGACTGAAGTTTAGTACGGCTTTCCATCCACAAACAGATGGGCAGTCAGAACGCACTATCCAAACCTTGGAAGACATGCTCCGAGCATGTGCACTTGAATGGTCTGGAAACTGGGATGAATATCTATGCCTCGTTGAGTTTGCTTACAACAATAGTTGGCAAGCAAGTATTGGCATGGCACCTTTTGAGCTTTTATACGGTCGGAAATGTCGCGCACCGATCTGCTGGGATGAAGTTGGAGAAAAGATTATTGAAGGGCCAGAACTAGTTCAGATTACAAATGAAAAAGTCACTATGGCACGAGAAAAACTGAAAGAAGCTCAGAGCAGACAAAAGAGCTATACAGATCAAGATAGACGACCACTCGAATTTAAAATTGTCGACCACATATTCTTAAAGGTATCACCTTGGCGTGGCGTTCATAGATTTGGAATTAAAGGGAAGCTTAGTCCTCGTTTCATTGGTCCGTTTGAAATCCTTGAAAGAATTGGAGAAGTATCATATCGACTAGCTCTACCGCCTCAACTCTCTCACGTTCATAACGTTTTTCATGTCTCCTCGTTAAGAGGATATAATTATCATCCACTCCATGTCATTAGTTATCCGTTACTTACAATTCACAAAGATTTGTCCTACGAAGAAGAACCAGAAGCCATCTTAGATCAACAAGAAAGGGTTATGCGTAGGAAAGTAATTCCGTTTGTTAAAGTCCTCTGGAAAAATCACTCTGAACGCGAAGCAACATGGGAATCTGAAGAATCAATTCGCTCTCTATACCCTAATCTATTCGAGCAATAGAATTTTAGTCAAGGTAATGGTGAACCTTGCTCTTTGATCTATGTTCAAATTGTTTATGTTTGTGGTCATTCATGTTTTGCCTTATGTGAATATATCTTAGTTATGATTAAGCATGTTTATGTAGGAGATATCAGTACCAATAGTCACTCTTGTTATCTGTAAGTCTATGTTGATTTTCTGCATGATTAAATATGTTATTAAGATACGTAGAGGAAGAACCATTAGGACATGGTGGTATGGTAATTGACAATTATGGTCATGAACGTAATAATGAATTTCAGATACACATGTGTGTTTAGGAGATTCTTGTTATATAAGTTAGTAACTCTGCTATGAAAGTTCCGTTACTTATGCGATATGTTATATTCTTATTTGAAAATTTTCGAGGACGAAATTTCTTTTAAGGGGGTAATAGTTGTAATAACCATAAATTTAAAATCATTATTCTAGAAATAAAAGAATAATAATAATTTATAATAAACTAAACATTTATTTTATGATCCATCTTTCTGTATATCAACCAAAACTATTATTTTTATTTATAAATTATCCAATAGAAAACCCTAATTAAGACACCCAAGTAAGTCTGTGCAAACCCTAAAATTTTCAGAACAATCAAAATCAGGATTAGGGCCCCTAAAACTCAGGGGGGGGGGGGGTATTTCCTAGTTATGTTTATCCACAAAAATAGCTGTCCAATTCGAATTTTAAGGAATTGTCGACTCAGCAGGCCTAGTCTCACGCGTGGCAACCCTATAGTGCTTTGGTGTCCCTTACGGACTGTAACATTGATAGGCTTACGGTCCGTAAGCACTCTTACGGACCTCAACATTGTGAGGCTTACGGTCCGTAAGCTAGTCCAATTTCGTGTATAAATAGCAGAGGTTGGGACTTGATTCTGGGCGCTTGAACGACGAACAAAGTCGAAATATACACGGAGTTATGCTCTGTTTACCACAATTAACACACACGATTCACTAATCGACGCCGCAATCAGGGTAATAACTCGATCGCTACTACGATTCAATGTCCGATTGATTGAAATCAATCCAATGGATGTTTAAGTGCTGCTCAAATTTGGGTTATGCTTTGTCATTAGTCGTGATTCCGATGGATGTTTAAGTAATTTCACTTTGTCATTAGTTGTGATTCCGATGGATGTTTAAGTGTTTGCACTTTGTCATTCGTTGTGAATCTGATGGATGTTTAAGTGATTTTACTTTGTCATTAGTTGTGAATCCGATGGATGTTTAAGTATCGCACTTTGTCATTCGTTGTGAGGATTTTAATCTCGTGAGTTATCGTAAAATGCTGTATTAAGTTACTGACCTAGTTTGTGTGCATGTTATTTAAATTAGGTTAAAAGACTAATCAGTAGTCTAAACTCTGCCCGTATAAATCTGAAATATTATCACAAGGTAGCATCACTTTGGAATTATTAAGGTACGGATCCTTACCCCACTCCTTGTTGCTTCATATTCAATTATTATAAACCCATTAAATTAATATATCTTTTAAAAACTCATCACGTCTTTGATTATCGATTCATTTGACAGTCCGTTAGATTCCTATTTTAATCATAACCTTGGATTTAGCTTTCATGACATGCGATAGTATTCTGTTAGTTGTACTCATTATCGCATGTTCCAATATATGTTACGTCTTGTTATGAAAATATTTTTGATAAGTTATGTGAATAAGACCATTTGTACTCTGATACCCTGAGTGTCGCTTCTCGTGGAGTGTCCCACGAGCATGTTGTTGCGGCATCGACATCATGTGCTCCATCCGTGACGGAGAGATCAGTTCACGGCGTCCCTAGGTACAAGTGAGGTACAAAGCTACTAGGAGGCGTATGGATCGATCCTAGGATTTAAGTTAAGGAGGTGGATATCGGGTATGCCAACTCGCCATCTCGTATGATAATTATGCAGGAGTAGCTACCTGTGTATTGTCATGTTTTAAGTTTGGCTCATGGGTACATCCGTATGATTTATATTATGAAATTACGTTACTTGCATCATATCATTTTCGCATAAAGTTCCATCAGGATAACACTTCATAGAAAGCGTTACCTGTTATTTGAGCCTATTATTCCGTACTGAGCATTTGGCTCATTCCGTAAACTTTTTGTATATACAGGTCCGCAGGTTATTTTGGGCGAGGAAAAGAGAGAAGAGTAAAGCCTAGGACTAAATCTGAAGATGTTAGTTAATCAAATCGAATGTGTCCGCGTATATATTAAACTTAAGTTTAGTGGTCGTGTGGTTGTATCCTTGTCAAGTAAATAAATGGAATTATGACTTTTATTTATGATACTGTTATTGTGACACGTCAGCCCTTTTGGGTTGTGGTGTTACAAAATCATTCTTACACTTCTTACAATTAGAAGCCTTTGTAGAATAACTTGACCCTATATATATATATATATATATATATATATATATATGTTTATAACTTGTCCGATTGTCCGATATCATTGCCATGTTTTGTCTATGAATCTCATGTTCCTTGTGGATATGTGTATGTATATATGTATACTTTGCCATATTATGTCTCATGTTCTTGTAAGTATAAATACTTTATATATGTTTAGAGATATTTTCCTGTATCATACTACCATATACATGTACACACAAAATATATACACATTGTCATAGTTTGCTAAATATATATACATATGTAGGGGAGCGCTAAAATAAAAACCACCTCCAGTTGTAAGAACCGCGAGAACCACTCTCAACCAATCAGATTATGCCAACATAAAGGGTATTTT
>JARYGA010061359.1:0-113150 GCA_030545235.1 Helianthus tuberosus | reverse complement strand
GCTTTTTGGTGATTTTAGGTGTGGGTTTCAAAACAGTTGTGCTGCTGCTTTGATCACCTTGAGCAGTGGGCTCAGTAGCAGATACCTGAGGAGCAGTTGTAACTGCTAAAATCTGCTCAGGCACCTCTGGTTGTGGTTTGCAAGGTGCTAACATTCTTGAAAAAGTTTCAGTTGTTAAACTGTTTATTTGAGTAGAATCACCTTGGTTTATTATAGCTAAATCATCCTTACTGAATTTCCTTGCAAAATAGTAACTTAAAAACCTTGGAAACAGTAAGAATGATTTTGTTTCAACATTATTAACCAAATCTTTAAAAATTTCCCGAGAATAGTTAAAATTTTCTTCTTGAAGAATTGCATATCCCAGATTTTGAATCTTTAAAGGGATTTCATTGAAAGAAGTGGTTTTGTTTGAAACACATAGTAGGAGGGTATGAAATAAAAATCTGGTTGCAGACGGAAAATAACCTTTTTCTAAGGTAATTTTCTTCATCATTGTTGCTTCATACCCTCTCTCAATGAAGTCAGTTTGTAACTCGTTTTTAGTGAAAGAAATTTTACCTTCCTGATCACCGAGTTGAAAGACCTCTGAAATGGATTGTGGCGTGATTTGGACAGCTTTACCCTTTATAGAAGAGTTTATGGTGGTTGCAGTGTCTCCTTGTTTTTCAAGGGTTGCATTCTTCCAGAACTCCCTTTGGGTCGCCAAATAGATTGGTGCATCGGCGGTGAACAAGGTTTTGTACTTTGATTTTGCGATAATGTCAATGATGGAATCGAAAACTTTGGTGGTTCCTAGTTTTGTGAGAAGACCCAGGAGATTGTGAGATGGTTTATGTGGAATTTCAGTGGAGATTGCCTTTTGAGAGGCTGTTTTCGATGAGGATTTGAATGAGGGTTTTGAAGATGACTTCGATTTTGTAATTTTGAAGATGAATGATCGAAGAAATTTGTGAGAGATGAGAAGAAAAACTGCTTTGAGAAGAGAATTTTTAAGAATTCAATTCGACAGTAAAACCCTGTTTTGGTGGTGAGTGGGGGATTTTATAGGGAAGAAAGTGAATGCTGAAGTGGCAGCCGTTAGAAAAGGTCTGACCAATATGTACTGCCCACGTGACAACCCCTGGTGAAAGTGAAGGGCAGTACTTTTGTGAAAGTGACTGATGAAGGAAGTGGTATGAAAGCAGTGGATGATTTTCACTATCAGTGGATAGCATATCAGTGGATAATACACTGCTTTTGAACAACAAAGTTTATCAAAGGAATGAGAGAACAGGGGTTGACTTTCAGCAGTGGACAGACTTTTGAAGTAGAGCAGACTTTTGAACAATCAGTGGTTAATGGCAGACTTTTAAGGATTTTAATGAAAAAAATCATTTTTAGCTATTTTTAAGGATGGAGTTTTGATTTTCTGAAAACATTTTGTTGCTTTTATTCATAGAAAAACAAGATGTTGCTTGTTATTCCATGTTCAGCATCCCAATTCTAGAGACCAAGCTTTCAAAAGTGGCTGTATCAAGTGCTTTTGTGAGCACATCTGCCAGCTGATCTTTAGTTGGGACATGATGCAGAGAAATCAAACCTTTTTCATAGCAATCCCTCACAAAGTGATGTCTGATGTCGATGTGTTTGGTAGTTGAGTGGGAAACTGGATTTTTGATGATATTTTCTGCTGCCTGGCTTTCCAACATGAGTGGTGTCTTTAAGGCAGTGATACCAAAGTCCAGTAACTGATTTTGAAGCCACAGGAGTTGGGCTGTACAGCTTGCAGCAGCAATGTATTCAGCTTCAGCAGTGGATGTTGAAACAGCTGCTTGCTTTTTGCTTTGCCATGAGACTAAGCAATCACCTAGAAACTGGCACCCTCCTGATGTGGACTTCCTTGTGGTGTGACATCCAGCAAAGTCACTGTCTGAGAAACCTGAAAGCTTGATGTTCCCATTAGCTGGATACCAGATACCAAGTATGGGAGCACCTTTTATGTATCTGAAGATCCTTTTTACAGCAATGAGATTTGATTTTCTGGGAGCTGATTGACTTCTTGCACAGACACATGTTGCAAACATGATGTCTGGTCTAGATGCAGTTAGGTACAATAAAGACCCAATCATGCTTCTATAAAGTGTTTGGTCAATCAGCTCATCCTTTTCATCAGACATGACCAGCTTATTTGTTGCCATGGGTGTGCTTCATGGTTTACAATCATTCATATCAAATTTGGTTAAAAGTTCTTTAGCATATTTGCTTTGATGAATGAAAGTTCCATTTTGCAATTGCTGTACTTGGAGACCAAGAAAGCATTGCAGCTCACCCATTGCACTCATTTCAAACTCAGCTGTCATGAGTTCTCTAAACTCTTCACACATTGAGTTACATGTGCTTCCAAAAATAATGTCATCCACATAGATCTGGACAATCATTAAATCCTTCCCTCTCCATTTTAAAAACAATGTTTTATCAATGGTACCTCTTTTGAAACCATTTGAGAGTAGGAAGTTGGAAAGAGTTTCATACCAGGCCCTTGGTGCTTGTTTCAGGCCATACAAGGCTTTGTTTAGCCTGTAGACATGATCTGGATAAAATGGATCCTCAAAACCTGGAGGTTGACAAACATACACCTCTTCTTGAATTGTACCATAGAGGAAAGCACTTTTGATATCCATTTGAAACACCTTCATATTGTGGTTGACAGCAAAGGCCAGGAACAGTCTAATGGCTTCCAATCTTGCAACAGGGGCAAATGTTTCATCATAATCAGTCCCCTCTTCCTGTCTGTAACCTTGAACCACAAGCCTGGCTTTATTCTTGACAACAATACCCCTTTCATCAGTTTTGTTCTTGAAGACCCACTTTGTGCCAATGGGACTAACCTCTTCTGGCAGTGGTACAAGCTCCGATACTTGTTGTCTTTTAAACTGTTGGAGCTCTTCTTGCATGGCTTCTACCCAGCTGTTGTCTTTCAGTGCCTCTTGGTACTTGACTGGCTGATGAAGTGATAGAAAACCAGCAAAAAGATAAATGTTTTGGGTTTGGCTTCTTGTGAGCACCCCTTCATTTATGTTGCCAATAATTTGATCAGGTGGATGAGATCGCAAGAAGATTAAATCTCCTTGGTATGGTATGATGGCATTGGTTGGTGAAGGCTGCAAATGTGTATCATCTGAGCTGACCACTGCTGGGGACTTTGATGATCCAGCAGTGGCTTCAAAAGGTGGTGGAATAGGAGGTAATGAAGTGGACACCTGCTGACTTTTATCCACTGTTTTAGGACTTTTGTCAGCAGTGTTTGAGGATGTGGAAGAAGTGGTTGATGGGCTACTTTGGTCAACAACTGTTGAGGTAGCAGTGGTTGAGCTTTGACAACTGTTTTGAACAGCTGGTGCTTTTCCCTTTGTGGCAGACCTTTGAGGGATGATGATTTCATACCCATAGTCTGGTGTTGTATCCTCTGATGGACCTGCACTATTAGTCTTGACAGCAGTATTTTCAAAAGTAAAATTTTCAAGATCAAACAGATCTGCAGGGTTTGCTAGGATTTTCATTGATGAAAGTTCATTGAACTTAACATTCAAAGTCTCCTCCACTGCCTTGGTCCGTGTATTGAACACTTTGTAGGCCTTGGCAGTGGTTGAGTATCCCAGATGATAACCACAATCAATTTTGGCTGCAAATTTTGAAATGGAATCTTTTAAGTTCAAAATAAAGCATGGGCAGCCAAACACCTTGAAGTATGAAATTAGTGGTTTAATTTTATACAGAATTTCATAGGCAGTCTTTTTGTGCCTGGGGTTTATTAAAACTCTGTTCTGAACATAGCAAGCAGTGTTTACTGCCTCTGCCCAGAAAGTTAATGGCAAACCTGAATCTGCAAGCATGGTTCTGGCAGCCTCAGTCAGAGTTCTGTTCTTCCTTTCCACTACCCCATTCTGCTCTGGTGTTCTAGGGATGCTGTACTGCCTTACAATCCCTTTCTTCACACAGAAGGCATCCAACTCCCTATTTTTGAATTCTGTGCCATTGTCACTCCTGAAGCTTTTCACTGGAATGTCAAATTGCTTTTCAACCTGTGTTACAAAGTCTTGCAAAATGCCTGCAGTCTCATCTTTTGAGTGTAAAAAGAAAGTCCATGTAAACCTAGAAAAGTCATCAACAATAACCAAACAATATCTTTTCTTTTTGAGGCTCATGACTTGAACTGGGCCAAACAAATCCATGTGTAGCATTTGCAAACACTGGGTTGTTTTGGACTCTTCAATGGACTTGTAAGAACTTTTATGCTGTTTTCCTTTTAAACAGGAAATGCAATGTTCAGGACATGAAAACAATTTTTGTGGTAGGCCTCTCACCAAACCATTTTTTGAAATTTCTGTGATTGTCTTAAGATTTGTGTGCCCCAGCCTTCTGTGCCAAAGTTCTGTCTCTTTGTTAGAGGCAGCTGAGAACAGACAGGCATCAGCTCTGGGACACTCTTTTGACATGTCAACAACATAAACATTGCCACTTCTTTGAGCAACAAGTTTAGTTTGACCAGTTTTGATTATTGCTTCAATCTTTTTGACCATTTCTGGTCCAACAATCCTACAACAGTCTTTTGTTAAGAATGACCGAAATCCCTTGTCACTCATTTGGGACACACTCAGAAGGTTGAATTTTAGATTGTTGATGTGTGTAAAATGCAACATATAAATTACATCAAATAAGGCATAAAACTAACCCTTTTTAAGTACTAATATTGGAAAAAGAGTGTTTTTGTCTTCCTTTTGTATTTTCAGGATTAAATGAGCTCAAAAACGCAAAAGAAGCAAAAAGACAGCTAAATCCAACATAAATACAAGAAAAGGAACATTAGTGGACTGCCCGACCCCTCAACGGCACCTTCCAAAGCAAAATAAAGAAGACAGAAGGCTGAACACGCCCCGTGCTCAGCCAGCACGGGGCCGTGCCCAAGAAGCAGCAGAAAAGACAAATCTATAGAAGCGTCTATTGCCCACCACGGGCCGTGCCCAGCGGACACGGGGGCGTGTCGAAAGTACAGCAGGCGCATTTATTGTAATTGCGAATTACAATTAATGAGGAGAGAGAGTGTCAGACAGGCACAGGGCCGTGCCCAGCGGACACGGGGCCGTGCCCAGCTCTCTGCTCAGCCTATAAATAGGAGTGCTTGGATTCATTTCAACTCATCCCTTGGCACACCACCTCTCTCACACTTCATCCACCACCCACCACCATCACAACACCATCATCCACCACCATCATCCATTGTCCATCGTAGAGTGTGTGAGTCGTCTCGGGATCCAAGATTGATCGTAAGAGTTCTTGACAATCAAGGCCATGTTTGCCTAAGTCTCTTACATCACTTGGTGAAGACAAAGTGTCTAGTATAATACTTTTTATTTCTAATCTTTTGCACTTTTTATTTGGTTTTGTATTAATGACTTTAATAACTAGTTACTTATGTTGAAGGTGATCTTTCCTTATCGTTTGTCCGTGGTGTCTTGGCATTATTTTACTGTCTATATAAAATAAAGGATTTTCACCATTCATATCCCCACGGTCTATATGGAGGTATGTTGGCTACCTGGTCGGGGGTTAAGGGAACGGTTTGGTAAAGGTCTTGCCATTGTTCAGCGTTTAGAGGTCTTGCAATGGACCTGGGTCAAATTTAGTAGGACCTCCTTCAATACTTCACGGTATTGGATGGCGGGGGTCCAAACTCTTTGATCCCCTCATAAGTTAACTACTATTAATACTATAACCCAGCTATTTAGGACTGTATCCCTGCTGACTCAGACTACTTAGCCGAGGGTAACGTCACCGCCAAAAGCGGGGCCTACCACAATACTGCATTAATAACTTAATTCATTATCTTCCAATAATCCACCCTTTTAGGATTGTATCCTTGCTGACTCAAACTACTGGGGTGAGGGTAACGTCACCTTCAAAAGAGGGGCCTACTACAATAACTAAGATAATCTCTTAATTATGTGCAAAAGTGCGGAAATAATCAAAGGTTATACTAGATACGAGTCGGAACCAAGTGATTCATCTTGTCTATCTGTTTTTATTTTTATTTTATTTTTCAGCATTTTAGTTAGTTTTTATTTTTCTTAGCTTAAAACATTTTTCTAAACTTTTATTTTGATTAGATGTTGAGGATAAACCGGTACTAAAAGCTCTTGTGTCCTTGGATGACCTCGGTATCTTACCAACGCTATACTACACTCAATGATGGGTGCACTTGCCCATATGTGTGTTTAGTGTTAGTGAAATATCGTGTTTTATAAATTTAAAACTTGGCTAAAATAAGTGTTAAAAAGGGCTTAAAATATACACCTAATATATATAACACTTTCACGCACATCAAGTTTTTGGCGCCGCTGCCGGGGATACAAGGATTTTAAGAAAGCTTAAAATCGACGGCCTAATCAGTTTTCAAAACATTTTTTAAAAGCGCGCACATTTTTCTGCATTTTTAGTTTAGATTTGCATTTACAGTAACCTGTACACGGGGCCGTGTTCACTGAACACGGGGCCGTGCTGCACATTTTCATAAAAACAACCAGTAACAGTAACTTGAACACGGGTCGTGCTCACTGAACACGCCCCGTGCTCAACGAAATCAGTAAATTTAATTAAAACGCCCAGATACAGATTCTGAACACGGGGCCGTGCTCACTGAACACGGGGTCGTGTCCAGCCTCTGTTTCCGTTTTTATTTTTGTTTTCTGATCTCGAGACTTGGTTGTGGTCTGCTGAGTGATTCTTATGGATCAATACTCAGGAGGTTACAACTACACCTATGATGAGGATGATTATAGGGGTAATTATTGCACTAATTGTCGTAATACACGCTCGATTCAAAATAATCACTCATATCAACCATCCAATTCATACACCTACTATGAGGAGCCCAGGTACGAGCCATCAACTTCATACACATCCTATGAAGACCAAAGGTATGAACCTCCTCCCTCATACTCATATTTTGATGAACTAAGGTATGAGCCCTCATACTCATACTTTGAGGAACCAAGATATGAGCCACCACCTTCGTATGCTTATTATGAGGAACCTTGGCGTGAACAACCCACCTCATATGAGTATTATGAAGAACGAAATTACGAACCTTATCCATCATATGCTTACAATGAAGGACAATGGTGTGAACCATCAACTTCATATGGGTATTATGAGGAACAAAGGGTCGAACAACCGGATTCAAGCTTAGAAAATAATGATTCTTTTTCTATAACCGAAGTGACCGATAGGATATTAGAACACATAAGAGTTATCGATCGATGTATAAAAGAAGCTCGCGCAAGGGAAGAGGAGTCACGCGCAAGAGAAGAACTAAAAAGGGAAGAGATAACTTAAAATGTAAAAATGGAAGAACAAATAAGTGAAAAACCGACACATGAGTTAAACAACGAAAAAGGTGAGTCCGACAACGTTAAAATTCAAGAAGAGTCTAATTTTGAAAAAATTAATCTCTTGTCACCCTCTTTCGAAAATCATTGTTTAGTACCCACTCATGCTAAGTTTTTAAAAGAGTTAAACACTAACACTAAAATTGACGAAACGGTAAGTGTTAAGTTAACTAATGATCAAACTACACTAATAAAAGAAGACCCATTTGAAATTAACATTACACCGGTTCCATGTTTCTTTCAAAATTCGTTTATTAGTAATGTCACCATTGATAAAGATCTTTGTGTTAACATAATGCCTAACTACATTTTCGAAAAATTAAGTATTAGTGATTTTTCTCCACTTCAAATACCCATTTTTCTATCCAATCGGAAAGTAATAAAATCAATCGGTATAGTTGAAGATGTCTTGGTTCAAACAAATCAAATGGTAATCCCAACCGACTTCGTCATCCTCGATGACGCTCCTCTAGTGTTGGGACGACCATTTGTAAAAACTCACTAAGCTTTGAAAAACCGGAAGTTCAATAATCTACCTCTTCAATTAGGGGCATTTAAAAGAAGTGTCGATCTCGAACGATCAATGAAATATCCATTCGGCAATAATGACCCCCTAATTGAAGATGAAGATGAACCACCCGATACAAGTGAAGAGATTGACCACTTTGTTGAAGAAGAGGTCGCCATAGAACAAACTTTTAAAGTTCTTGATCAAAACGAGCAACCAAATAAGGAGTCTCCTAAAGACCCACCACTTGAGCTCAAAGAACTTCCAAAAGGTTTGGAATATGCTTTTCTAGACAAAGATGGTAAGTTACCTGTAATTATTTCGTCTAAATTAGATAACTTAGAAAAAGAAAAATTAATTAATCTTTTGAAAAAACACAAAAATGCAATAGCTTGGAAACTTGTGGACATAAAAGGAATTAGTCCTTCTATGTGCACACACAAAATTTTGATGAATGATGACTACAAATCGGTCATACAACCACAACGACGAGTAAATCCAAATGTTCAAGAAGTGGTTAAAAACGAAGTCATCAAGTTACTTGACGCCAGACTTATCTATCCTATCTCCGATAGTCCTTGGGTGAGTCCCGTCCAAGTAGTTCCAAAGAAAGGAGGTATGACGGTAATAACTAACGAAAAGAATGAACTAATACCAACAAGAACCGTCACAGGATGGAGAGTATGTATAGATTATAGACGATTAAATGAGGCAACAAGAAAGGATCATTTTCCTTTACCCTTCATTGATCAAATGTTAGAAAGATTATCCGGTCATAAATTTTACTGTTTCTTGGATGTTTTTTCAGGTTACTTTCAAATCCCGATAGCACCCGAAGACCAAGAAAAGACAACTTTCACATGTCCCTATGGAACTTTTGCTTATCGACGCATGCCGTTTGGTCTATGTAATGCCCCAGCAACATTCCAACGTTGCATGGTAGCTATTTTCCATGACATGATAGAAAAGACAATGGAAGTCTTCATGGACGACTTTTGTATCTTTGGGGATTCATATGACCAATGCCTCGATAACCTTGAACGAATGCTATCCCGATGTGAGGAAACTAACCTCGCCCTTAGTTGGGAAAAATGCCATTTCATGGTAACGGAGGGAATAGTACTCGGTCACAAAATCTCAAGCGAAGGAATGGAGGTGGATCGAGCCAAAATAGATACCATTTCTAGATTACCACCTCCATCCTCCGTAAGAGCTATCAGAAGTTTCCTAGGGCATGCCGGATTTTATAGGCGGTTTATCAAAGACTTTTCAAAGATCTCAAGGCCTCTAACAAAATTACTTGAAAAAGATGCTCCTTTCATCTTTGACAAGAATTGCAATCAAGCATTTCTAACCCTAAAGGAAATGCTAGTCAATGCACCTATCATGATAGCGCCTGATTGGAAATTTCCTTTCGAAATCATGTGTGATGCTAGTGACTTTGCAGTTGGAGCTGTCTTGGGACAGAGAAAAGAAAAGCATTTCCACCCAATCTATTATGCTAGTAAAACACTTAACGATGCACAAGAAAATTACACAACAACTGAAAAAGAATTACTAGCTGTGGTATTTGCTTTTGATAAATTTCGTTCTTATCTTGTTCTTTCTAAAACTATAGTCTATACAGACCATGCAGCCATTCGATATCTCTTCAAGAAGCAAGACGCAAAACCACGTTTGATTAGGTGGATTCTACTCCTCCAAGAATTTGACATTGAAATCAAGGACAAAAGAGGAGCAGAAAATACCGCAGCAGATCATCTTTCGCGCTTAGAGGACCCAGCTTTAGAGGCAACCAGGGACGAGCAAATCAACGAAAAATTTCCAACTGAGTCCCTGGAAATGGTGGAATACAAGGAAGAACCATGGTACGCCGACTATGCTAACTACCTAGCTAGCGGTATAGTCGCAAAAGGATGGCCACATCATCAAAGAAAAAAATTCTTTGCCAATGTGAAACACTACTTTTGGGAAGATCCATATCTTTTCAAAATGTGTGCCGACCAACTCGTCAGACGATGCGTACATGGTAGAGAAGCACGAAGAATTCTCCGCCATTGTCATGAAGGTCCATACGGAGGACATCATGGTGCTGCCAGTACCGCACGAAAGGTATTTGATTCAGGATTTTATTGGCCAACCATTTACAAAGACACCCAAAGTCTTGTAAAAACATGTGATGCTTGCCAAAGAACATGTAATATTTCTTCCAAAAACGAAATGCCACAAAATGGCATTCTTGTTTGTGAAATTTTTGATGTGTGGGGACTCGACTTTATGGGACCTTTCCCACCATCGAAAGGAAACAAATATATACTTGTGGCAGTAGATTATCTGTCTAAATAGGCCGAGGCCGAGGCACTTCCAACAAATGATGGAAGAGTCGTGGTAAGATTTCTGAAAAAAATATTCTCTCGTTTTGGCACACCTAAAGCTTTAATAAGTGATAGAGGTACCCATTTTTGCAACCATCAACTTGAAAAAATTCTAACAAGATATGGGGTCTATCACCGGGTTTCAACAGCATACCATCCTCAAACAAACGGACAAGCCGAAGTGACTAATAGAGGTTTAAAACGAATACTCGAAAAAACTGTATGGTTAAATAAAAAGGAATGGGCTGATAAATTAGATGATGCTTTATGGGCTTTTCGAACTACTTATAAAACAACAATTGGTACAACCCCATATAAGCTAGTTTATGGAAAAAGTTGTCATTTGCCAGTAGAAATTGCACACAAAGCCTACTGGGCAATCAAAAATGTAAACTTAGATCTAGAATTTGCTGGTAAAAATCGATTTTGTCAAATAAATGAATTAGACGAGCTTAGGAATTATGCATACTCGAACTCTGAAATTTATAAGGAAAGAATGAAAAATTTGCATGACAAACATATTAAACCTAATGAATTTCGGGTAGGAGATTTAGTTCTTTTGTTTAATTCACGACTTCGATTGTTTCCTGGTAAATTAAAGTCTAGGTGGTCAGGACCTTTTTCCATCACCCACATTTTTCCACACGGTGCAGTAGAAATTAAATCTCGAAATGGGCCACCATTTAAAGTCAATGGCCAACGGCTGAAACTCTATCAAGGATTTATTGAGGATGAGGAAGAAGAGATCTCGCTTCAAACGGTGGAAGAATAAAAACATCATGCCTGGTAAGTTACGAACGATTGAGACGACAAAATAAAGCGGTAAGTTTTCTAACCATGGCTTATGGGAAAAAGGGGCACTCACACGAGCACTTAAAAAAAAAAAAAAAAAAAAGCTCGGCACGAGGCCGTGTCCGCTGGACACGGGGCCGTGTTCGCGCTGCAGACGGGATAAAACCCCTTTTTCAAAACAGTTTCTTCATTCCACACGCCCCGTTTCCCCACAAAAGCTCTGGTTCCAGGCGATTTTTCGCGAAATTTCGACGTCTCCTATCGATCTAACAAAGTCAAGGTATGATTCTATCACTCTTAGTAGTTAGATTAGTTAATTGCATGTGGTTAAAACACCAAAAATTTGGGGAAAAATCTAGGGTTCTTGAAGTTCATCCGGATCAAACCTCAAATTTTTGTTTAGATCTGTTTGCATTTAGTTAGATTAGTGTTAAGGGAAGTAAATACACTTGTATTGTTCACAGATTCACCCGATTTCTTACAAAAACCCCAAACCCTTGTTCTTGAACCGAAAAAGATAAAATTGATGGGGTAAACGGGATATTTTGGGAAAAACGGTGTTTAGGGTTTCATTTTCGAGGGAAACCGCACCTATTGGACCAAAAATTTTCAAGTTATCGAAACCGGGTCGAAAAATGAAATTTTTGAGTAACAGACCTCTGGACACGGGGCCGTGTCTGCTGGACACGGGGTCGTGTCCAGCCCGCTGTTTGCAGTTTTTCCCGAAAAACATTTCTGTTTCGTGCTAACTTTTGGTGTACTCTTGCAGATGGCCAGGAAGTTTACAAGATTCAACGCTAATGAACTAGATGCAAGAGCTCGATACGAGTTTCTTCAAACAAGGCCAGAGGAACACCCGAGGCAGGCTTGCACAGAACTGCTAACCATGGTGAATCAAATTGACCGTTTTAACAACATTGTCACGGGACCACTCAGAGTCGCACTAACAACCCGATTCCGTTCCGTCCATGAATGCACCTTGGAATTTTACAGCACCTTTGCATTCACTTCAAGGTGTGACCCGTTCGATAATGACGGGGTGTCATTTCGGTGTGGCGGGACGAGGTATTCGATCTCCATGGCACAATTCGGGTCGATTATCGGGTTGTATGCGGAAGAGGATGCGGGAAACGAAGAAAATACAGGGGGATTGAGAGAGATTGAAGACAACGAGCGCCAAGCCATGTGGGCTCAGATTGGGGAAGGGTTCTACAATCCGAGCAGCACTAAGAGTACCAAGCTGAGGGATCCGCTTTACAGATACATTCATAGGCTCCTCGGCTACTCTCTTAGCCAAAGGCATGACAGTGGTGGCGTCGTTGGGTTAAGAGATTTACTTGTCCTCCATTGCATTCACAACCGCAGGCCGCTCGATGTTCCGTTCCTCATGCTCCGAAACATGCATCACAACCGCCTTGCTAGTGCACCAACTCCTATTTTCTTCGGGGGATGGGTGTACCGTCTCTTCAAGCACTTCGCCCACATTCCGAGGTCATTTGAGAGGAGCCCATGGTTGGGTACGGTGGATATTCACATATGCCGCTCGATGAACCTGATTTATGAGGCAGAAGACGGGACGGTAACCTTTCAAAGGACGCAAGGTCATGCATGGAACCCGCAGGAAGCGCTTGTCCTCCCAGCTCCGCAACATCATCAGTACCAATACCCACCCCACGGTGATCCGGGCCAATCATCCTCCTCGGGAGGCGGTTTTCCTAATTTTCAAAGTTTGCATGATTTGTTGCAGGAAAACCTCATGTGTACTCGGAACACCTATAACATGGCGAGCAACACCTACCACCGGGTCGGAGCTATAGAGAGAAACCTATCCGAGATCCAAGACGATGTTGGATACATACGAGACCACATTGCACGCCATGGAGGGGATGATGACGATGATGATGATGACGATGCTATGGAGTAGGCGAGAGGAGAAAAGGAGGAAGCGGTTGATTGTTGACTCCACAGGTTTAAGTCCCTTTATCTATCGAACAATTGGTGGCCTGCGTGCCAGAAGTTGAACAATTTACTTTCCTTGAACACTTTTATTTTCCGTTTTCTTTTTCTTTTACTCTATGCTTGGAACAATTAACTATGGTAATTTAGGATGTTTGTGTCACTTGGTGTGGTATTAAGTGATGAAACAGGTACAAACCAAGGCTTGGAATGCTAAGCCTCAGCACTTATAGGGCCAGGATGGAAAAACCGGAGGAAGAAACCTGTTTTTCAGGCTTTCAGACTGTCCACACGGGGACGTGTCCAGCCAACACGCCCCCGTGCTCGCCTCCCAGACCTGCTGTTTGGCTACTGTCCTGCAGATTTTTGTCAGACACGTGGCCGTGTCCAGTGGACACGAGGCCGTGTTCACCTTCTGTAAGTTTTGTTACTGGCAGTTCGCCACGGGGTCGTGTCCAGTGAACACGGGGTCGTGCCCAGATTGCCACTAACATAAATTTTTGCTTTTTACACCATTTTACACATCTAATCAACCTAAAAATTTATTTTTGGGACACATTGAGGACAATGTGTAATTTAAGTGTGGGGGGGATGCTAAAACCTTGAATTTTGCAAGTCCTAAATACAAGCCTTACACAAAACTCTATTGGAACCGCTAATCACCCCAAATTTTTTCAAAAATTTCATTTTTTTTACTTGTCTAGGTTTAACTCGGGAAATTCAAGTTCTCAAAAAAAAAAAAAAAAAAAAAGTTATATTTTTACAAATTTACAACCGATAGCGTAGTGATAAAAAGAACCAACATAAGAAAATTATGAAAAGGCATGGCAAACTTAGTTAAAATTTGATTATATATACTTGATCACATAAAAACCCATTCCCACAAAAGTGAGTTTTGAGCCTTTATTGAGCATACAAATTTACATTTTTAGACTAAATGCTCATTTTTCGTTTCTTGTGTGAATAGCCGCTTGGTTCTTACAACTCTAGAACTTGCCATGACGATACATTCCCGGTCCTTATCAACTTAAACCCGAGTAAGTAAATGATGGAGGCATTAGGACTAACCCTTTTTATTTCTACACCATTATTTTTCTTTTTTTTTACCACCTACCAAAAAATCCCCCTAGTTAGCCCCTTTGAGCCTAAACCTTTTCATTTCATCACCCAAAACAAAAACCCTTTTACCCACCAAAACTTTTTTTATTTTTAACCCTTTGTTTTAGTAACAAGTTCGGTTTTTCGTTTGAAAAAAAAAAATATGTGTTGATGATGAAGCAAAAAGAAAATAAACAAACAAGTTCATCAAAAATAACTTTGTTTGAATAAAAGCTTCATCAAAATAAAAAGTTGAAAAAAAAATAATAATAGAAAGTCCTACGAAAACCGACACTTGTTACGTTTTTCGCCCTTTTTCTACTAACCACTAACCACTATCCCAACCATCTACCTTTAACCCAAGCCTAACCCTTAACCCACAAAGTCCTCTTGATATTTACAAAGGTATAAAAGTTAAAAAGGAGGAGGATTGATTGCTTGGCAAGCCTATGGTAGGAATAAGTTCCATGCCGCTCTCGAGTGATTCACTAAAAATACACCTTCGGCCGAGTGTGAGTGATTTCTCCCGTGAGGTATGTGAACTTGTATATAAATGGAATTTTAAAAAGGCATGTTATGCCCAAATAAGTAATTTCTCCTATGAAAAGTTCTAAATAAATCATTACGAATAGGATTGTAAATAGATAAAAATAAAACCCAAAAAGATCTTGGACATCCCGACACTCTACGACAAGCGCAAAACCTTCTCTTCTACCTATTCCATTTGGGAGTGTAAGCCACATATTAAAGAGTTTTGCTTGAGGACAAGCAAAAGTTCAAGTGTGGGGGTATTTGATGTGTGTAAAATGCAACATATAAATTACATCAAATAAGGCATAAAACTAACCCTTTTTAAGTACTAATATTGGAAAAAGAGTGTTTTTGTCTTCCTTTTGTATTTTCAGGATTAAATGAGCTCAAAAACGCAAAAGAAGCAAAAAGACAGCTAAATCCAACATAAATACAAGAAAAGGAACATTAGTGGACTGCCCGACCCCTCAACGGCACCTTCCAAAGCAAAATAAAGAAGACAGAAGGCTGAACACGCCCCGTGCTCAGCAAGCACGGGGCCGTGCCCAAGAAGCAGCAGAAAATACAAATCTATAGAAGCTTCTATTGCCCACCACGGGCCGTGCCCAGCGGACACGGGGGCGTGTCGAAAGTACAGCAGGCGCATTTATTGTAATTGCGAATTACAATTAATGAGGAGAGAGAGTGTCAGACAGGCACGGGGCCGTGCCCAGCGGACACGGGGCCGTGCCCAGCTCTCTGCTCAGCCTATAAATAGGAGTGCTTGGATTCATTTCAACTCATCCCTTGGCACACCACCTCTCTCACACTTCATCCACCACCCACCACCATCACAACACCATCATCCACCACCATCATCCATTGTCCATCGTAGAGTGTGTGAGTCGTCTCGGGATCCAAGATTGATCGTAAGAGTTCTTGACAATCAAGGCCATGTTTGCCTAAGTCTCTTACATCACTTGGTGAAGACAAAGTGTCTAGTATAATACTTTTTATTTCTAATCTTTTGCACTTTTTATTTGGTTTTGTATTAATGACTTTAATAACTAGTTACTTATGTTGAAGGTGATCTTTCCTTATCGTTTGTCCGTGGTGTCTTGGCATTATTTTACTGTCTATATAAAATAAAGGATTTTCACCATTCATATCTCCTCGGTCTATATGGATGCATGTTGGCTACCTGGTCGGGGGTTAAGGGAACGGTTTGGTAAAGGTCTTGCCATTGTTCAGCGTTTAGAGGTCCTGCAATGGACCTGGGTCAAATTTAGTAGGACCTCCTTCAATACTTCACGGTATTGGATGGCGGGGGTCCAAACTCTTTGATCCCCTCATAAGTTAACTACTATTAATACTATAACCCGGCTATTTAGGACTGTATCCCTGCTGACTCAGACTACTTAGCCGAGGGTAACGTCACCGCCAAAAGCGGGGCCTACCACAATACTGCATTAATAACTTAATTCATTATCTTCCAATAATCCACCCTTTTAGGATTGTATCCTTGCTGACTCAAACTACTGGGGTGAGGGTAACGTCACCTTCAAAAGAGGGGCCTACTACAATAACTAAGATAATCTCTTAATTATGTGCAAAAGTGCGGAAATAATCAAAGGTTATACTAGATACGAGTCGGAACCAAGTGATTCATCTTGTCTATCTGTTTTTATTTTTATTTTATTTTTCAGCATTTTAGTTAGTTTTTATTTTTCTTAGCTTAAAACATTTTTCTAAACTTTTATTTTGATTAGACGTTGAGGATAAACCGGTACTAAAAGCTCTTGTGTCCTTGGACGACCTCGGTATCTTACCAACGCTATACTACACTCAACGATGGGTGCACTTGCCCATATGTGTGTTTAGTGTTAGTGAAATATCGTGTTTTATAAATTTAAAACTTGGCTAAAATAAGTGTTAAAAATGGCTTAAAATATACACCTAATATATATAACACTTTCACGCACATCAATTGTCTATTAGATTGACATTTTCAAATTTTACATTTCCAGATTGCACTGTACTAGACCCCAGAACTTTCCCTTTACTATTATTCCCAAAGGATATATCACCCCCTCCATGGATTTTAAAGTCTTTGAGGAGGGCTTTACATCCTGTCATGTGCCTGGAGCCTCCACTATCTACATACCAAAGACTATCAAAGCATGCAGAAGCTCCCTGCACATGAAGTAAACGGATTAGTTCATTAAGGTCTCCAAAGCCAACAAGGCTTTGGATAGGGTCTCAACAGTGTCTGGGATGGATGTAGAATTGTGGACAGTGGTTAGGTCAGGGGTTTGAACTGTTTTAGGACAGTGTTTCTCTAACCACTGTTTTGGGTCCTGACCAATCATCTGCTGGTAACCAAAAGGATGCCTGTTCACTTTGGGTTTAGAGGGCCTTTTGTAAGCCTCATAAACGTGTGGAATCCTTTGGTAAGACTGTTTTTCTCTGCCTTTACTGAACTGATTGGCAGGGGGTGCATCAGTAACCTGAACATCTCTTTTGACAGATGTTTGGTTCAGCTGTTTTGTGACAGCTGTTTGAACTGGCACAAACAGTGGTTGTTTCTTGGTGAACTTGACAGATGATGATGATGATGATGATGATGGACTCAAGGATGTTTTAGCCATGTACTCATTCTTTTTCACATCGAAGTTTTTGAGATACACACATGCTTGAGTTTTGTGGTTTGTTTTGCCACAAACAATGCAACTTTCTGCTGAAACAATGACACTTGTTCTGTTTAAATCATAAGCTTTCAAGTGGAAACAGTCTTTTGTTAGATGATTCCTTTTCTCACAGAATTCACAAAACAAGTTGTCATTTTTTTCTTTCTTCTTTCTCTTTTCAGACTCCTTTGCAGCAGAGGTTTTAACCACTGCTGGGATGTCCTTGAGAGGTATGACTTTAGCTTTTGGAGCTTTAACACCATCAGTTGATGTAAAGTCCATTGGCTTGAAATTTTCAAGAATATCACACTCGTCAGACCAGGTGGGTTTAAACTGATATTTTTCTAGTTCTTCAAAAGTTGAAGAACTCCTTGTTCTGCCAAGTGTGATTTTGTTACCAAGTTTGTCAGTGATTTTCACTTCTTGGCCATTCTTGTTTGTGGGGATGAACTCAGTGGTTACATCAGTGTTTTGAACAGATTTTTCACAAGCAATGTGTTCATCATCATATTTTCTATACCCAATCCCAAATTTCACATTACTTTCAATCTGTTTAGCAAGCATCACCTCATATCCTCTGCAGGATTCCACCCATCTTTCACAAGTAATCTGGGTGGATTCCAACTCCTTTTTGCAAACTTGGTATTTTTCTACCATAGTTTGAAGTTGGGTTTTGGTTATGCTTTGTTCTTCTTTTAGACAGCTGATCTCTTTTTCTTTTTCGGTCAATTTGTTTTTAAATTCTTTTAAAGACTTTTCAAATTTAACCTCATCAGTCAAGATTTTATCCCGAAGATTTTCATTCACCTCTTTAATGTTAGCAAAAGCAATTATGCAATTGTCAGAACACAGTTTTTCAAGAACTTGAGGAGATACCTTGGCAGCTGCCATCATTGCACAATCACATTGATGATCTTCTTCATAATCAGCTTTCACCTTCTTTTCACCAGCCTTTTCTTCTTTCTCTTCTTCTTTGTCCTCTACGGACCATGGATCTGTCATTGGTTCAATCAGGGTACCTGAACTTTCTCCCAACAGTAGTTCACCAGCCACAGCAGTAACCACTGCTTCAGTCACCTCTTCCACTGTTTCAAAGCTCTGCTGTTCCTCCTCAGTTTCAACCCCCTCCTGTATTGACTCTAATGCCAACAAACAAAACTCATCATGAGAAGAATCATTAGAAGCATAGAGTGCAAAATTTTCATCACTAAGATCTTCAGGCATACTGCTCCAGTCAACAAACCCTTGAGTGAAAAAACTTTGTTGATCTGGTTGTGCTGCTGCTGGAGCAGTGGTTTGAGGTGCAACAGGTTGCACTTGAACCTGTGGAGCAGGGGTTTGAACATATTGGATCTGTGGAACAGTAGTTTGGACATAATGTACTGGCACAGGGGCAGCAGCATAGTGAGCAGTGTTCACTTGAGCTGTTGGGGTATACTGGGCATAGTGCACAGTGCTTTGGTTTTGAGGTCTAGGATTTGAGCTAGGATGAGTAATTATGGGACCAGTAGTTTGACTCCTACATTCCCTAGCGAAATGTCCCAACCTATTACACTTGTAGCACTTGATTTTCGATTTATCCAACCCAACCCTTAGATTCCCATGCAAACCTGGGAATTTGCGCCCTGTTCTTTTGTAGAACTTGCTAGTTCTAACACTTAGCAAAGCCAGTTGGTGCAGGATGTCCATTTCCTCTAAGTCAGTGGGATCAAAATGTTGCAAATCATTTAGTTCAAAGCTTAAATTATCTGACATCTGGTTTTCGTTTGCAGTGAATGCATAACTAGCAGAGTGAGGATCAGAGTTGTTGAAATTTGCACCAGCAGTTATGTCAATGAAGTGATCATAACCCTGATCCTTACCACTGCTCCCAGATTCTTCTTGACCCAGAAGAGCAGTATTACCGAAAGTGTAATCATCGGTAACTTTTCCTGACTCTTGTAACCTCCTTTTCTGGTTCAACTCCCTTTCGTAGGTCAGGAGTCGACCGTGGAGTTGGGTCAAGGTCAGATCCTTGAATTCAGGTGAGTTTCGGGTGACAAAAGCTATGGTGTCCCATTTTTCTGACAGTGACCTGAGGAACTTGCTATTTTGAGTTGAGTTTGTAAAAGTGGTGTTAACAAGCCTCAGTTCACTGATGAGACAACTGAAACGCTCAAATTGTTGCGTTAGTGATTCACCTTTAACGTAGCAAAATGTTTCATACTGTTGATTCAGGATTTCCTTGTTGTTTTCTATGACTTCTTCAGTTCCCCCAAACTGTTCCTTAAGTGTGTCCCATAATTCTTTGGCACTGTTACAGTGTAACAGTCCAGCATATATCTCATTGGGCAGCGCTGATGCTATGATGCTAAAAGCTTTAGCATCTAGTTCGATCTTTTGAAAGTCGGTTTCGGTATAATTTTCAACTGGTTTTGGAACGAACTTTTTAGCATCTTCAGCGCTTGGCACTGAAGGAACATGGGGACCATAAATGACAGACCTCCAACAACCTGTGTTTTGTTGAGCAAGGATGTGACCCATCCTTCTCTGCCAGATGTTGTACTCATTTCTTTTTAGCATAGGTGGTTTAAAAAGTGAGCCGGTGTTGTTTTTATCATCCTGAGATTGTGACGTCATTCTTGTTGTTTTACAGACACTGAGAAATCAACTTTAATGGTGATTAATCCTTGCTCTGTTTTTCAACGGACGAACAAACGATCAGTATCAACTGTTATGAGCTGAACTATTTACGTCAAAATGATTGTTAAATCAAATTTGACTGTCCAAGCTCTGATACCAATTGTTGGATCTGAGTTTGATTTTTATTGTATTTTCGTTTGAAATTAAGATGGAAATGAAAGAGTTGTGCAGTGGAATTAAGATGAAAACAAACTTTGCATACAATCAAACGAGAGTAATACTTTAATCAAACATCTTTACACAATGAATCGAAAGATTGAATTTGTTTCAACAACGATTACAATGATTGATGAATGAATGCAAACTCCCCCTCAGCCAGAGCTCAGTAGTTTGTTCGTGCAAAGAAGACGATGTTGTAAAAGAGCTAATAGAACAGTACAAAGTACTGAACTATTTATAGGCACTTGCAAACCACTGAGTATCTTAGCTGACGTCACCATGAAAGTGACATCTAACCTCCTAACAAACTCTAACCTCTGATCTATACAAACACTGATGTACTAACTACTGCTATTACAATTCATTACATAAAAGACACTTAAACAGCTGCTGCATCCTTCCACTGCTGTGAACCCAGCAGTGCTTGTCCGGATCAGCAGTACTTGACTCAAGGCAGTAGATTGAATCAGCGGAGCTTTGGTCTTCCATCAGTCTTTGACATTGGGCAGAAGATGCAAGGCAGCAGTTGCAGGTCAGCACTTAGTAAGATCAGCAGATAGGAGGCCAGTAGATATGAAACCACTTTCAAGGGGAGAGATTTGTATAAACCAACTGTAATCGTCTGCTTATTCTGGATCCACTGCTCTGATCCAGTTTTGGCTTTAATTATCTGTTCCTCTGATAGGGTTCAATCCCAACAAGTTTCCTTAACAGAATGTTCGCAGCTTCGTCGTTTTGTCCGGAAAGTCCTCGTTTTCGCTATCATCTTGTCTGGTATGCTGTTTTAGGCCTGTAAATAAAAGTATAGATGATTAAGCATCCGAATGACGGTTTTACGGCCGAAAACGCATAAAATAGGGGTAAAACGGGGGACTAAAATATGTGTAAATTAGCGAATATCAAATATCCCCACACTTGAACCTTGCTTGTCCTCAAGCAAGCTAAACTAAAATACAATAAAAGATAGAATCAAACAAGAACGATAATTTACACACTATTTTATTGAAAACAAATATAAACGGTTAGCCGGTTTTTCGAAAGACGACATCAAAAGACTCAAACCCAACAAGCATATGCAAATATATATAGCGACAACCAAAAAGCCGTGACTTCACATTTAATTGACTCAACATGTTAATCTTCACACAACTCACAATGTTCACACACACTCGGTTTTATTTATGAAACATACATAAAATGTGTACGTGCAAACACTCAACGCCTCGTCAATGAAATGTGTAATATCATAAGCTTGTCATAAGATCTCGTCTCCACCAACTAACATGCGAAAAAGTGTAAATCAAGAGGTCTTTACGGGTTATAACGTTAGGCTTGGGCGAAGGGTATGGAAATGGATATTTAAAGTGGCGAAATGGTTAAAACTCGGTAGTAGCGTTTAACTAGCAACAAACAATACAACTATACATACAAATGCCTTAAAAAGGCGACTATTTCGCAATCGAGCTAATCAATGATATTTTAACATTTAAGCATTCAAAATTGCTCAATTTTCGTCGACTTCACCCTATTTTAGGGTGTTTTATTTTCTTTTTTTTTTATATATATAGAAACTAGATAATTAAACAATAAACTACAACAAACGCTAGTTAAACGATTATTTTGACCGAGTTTTAACACTAAAAAGGTTTAAAACATAAAAAGGCTAAATTTGGCTAAGTGGGCGATAATGTGGGTAAACAAAGGTAAACGGGAAGGCTCGACATGGTTAATCCTAAAGGGTAATATAAGGTGTACGGGAAGCACAACACAAAGAACAAGGTTTACAACAAAGGGGTAATCTAAGTGCCTCTATCACTTCTACACAATTCCGCAAGTTCATGGTCTTAACAAGCATACTAGTGACAAGTTCTAAATTACACATAACATCCGGCTCACTCCTATATCCGAAATGAACAAATATATAACAATATCAAGGCTCAAATATGCTCACGTAACGGAAGGAATTGGTAAAAGTGTGAAAACTATCATGCAAGTCTTTCTTTGTTTGTCACGCTTTCCGGTTTCCTTTTTCAAAAATATTTTGCTTGTCGAGTTTTTATCAAGTCCGAAGCTTTCTAAAACACAACCAACCGGTTTATTTACTAAAATATATACAAAATACAGGTATTTTTGAATGATTTTTCTGATTTTCTGATTTATATATATATATATATATATATAAATGAGGGCAAACAGAGTTAACAAAGTTAACCCCTCCCCACACTTGAACTTCGCATTGTCCCCAATGCGAGACCCGAAATATAGAGAAAAGGATAATAGTACTCCCCTCAAGATGATGTTGATGCAACGAAACTTCCGAAGCTGTATCTACCACGTGCTCCGGTCAAAGATTTGATACCCAAAACCTGCAAGTATGTCACATGTGCACCAAAACAGAACAGAAACACAAAAAACAAAAATAAAACCATAATGTATATAAATATAGGACTAACATCCAAACAAATACAAGACATAAAGTAAATTGTCTGAAAACAAAATATAATCCGAGGGTGTTGAAATAACAAACAAAATGAACACCCAAAATACAAAGTACTGAAATAAAAACAACCACCAACAATCAATACCACCGACTCCTACGCGTCATCACCATCATCGTCTCTAGTAAAGGACAGACCCGCATCTCCGTAACCAGGTGGGTTCCACGGTGGGAACTGTGGAGGATGCTGAAAGTAGTCAGGATATGCATGATGCATCTCCCCAAACAGATATGAAAACCCAGCACTCACTCCCTGATATAAACTATCCTGGTTTGCCTGAAGCTGATCCTAAGCGGCCCTAATTTCGTCCTGTCTAGACCGGATCTGGTCAATATAAACCCCATGCTGTTCCTGGTTAACCCTGATCTGATCCTGGTTAACTTGCATCTGCTGGAACTGCTGATAGAACTCGGGCCAGTCCTGATGCTGGTGGAACGCATGGTGCTGCGGTGAATGTGGTGGTGTCTGTGGCTGGTGCTGGTGCTGCTGCTCCGGATGCTCCTGATCGTGCATCTCCTCATCCTCATTTTCCCCCACAGCTGGAGGCAACGGGTCCCAGACCTCGTTGTTCAACCCCTTCAATCTATCCCCGTGAGGCAACTCAACAATCACTCCCATCGCCTTCAGTGACCTAATGTCAACATAAACACCCTTGGTTATCAGAGTGAGACCCTAAAGTACCTCGTCAGTTATTAACTCCAGATTATAAGCAATTTCGGTCACGTACTGACCGCCTTGGATTTGACTGTTGGGCTTTCGCCCCGAGCACTTCACGAAGTAGTCCGCCATCCTTGCGGCTAGGTTGATATGGACTCTCTCAACCAGCGCATAGAGGAAAATCAAATCTGGTGTTGGACAGTTCCCAAGACTGTCCATGCGCCCGCAAATTGTGTGGCTGAACACATGGTGCATCACTCGCACCAAAGGATCTCTCAGTCGTGAAGCCTTCGACATTCTTGGGTCAAAAGGGTCACCGATAGCATTTTCAGCTCAAAACTGGTTCCGTGCCTTATCAGTCGGAAAAGTAAACTGATATGTGAAGACATCGGAGTCCATGTCTTCTCTTGTATAAATCCCGAGCTTCCTCCCCAATCGACCCACCGTCCAACTATGCCATTTTCTACCCAACCGGAAAGCTATCCGCTCCTTGTAGGGGAATTTGGGCCTTCTATGAGCAACCGGCTTCTCATAGGCATAAGTTGAAAAGAACTCTATTGTCAGCTCAAGGTAGACGGGTCGGTTGATGGATATTAAGCTGGCAAGTGGGTAAGTGAGCATGCTATCAAGTCTGTCACTCTGGTTTAGCTCCCCTATAACTTCCCAATCCAGCCACCGGGGGACTCCGAATTGCCCCCGCCTTGCCCATAAGGCGTCCCGTTCGGGATGCAAAGAGCCTCTCGTTCATCTTCGGGATCAAATTGTAGAAAAGGATGGTCCATCTGTACGAGAAATAACGTTAGAAAGATGGAATCAGGAAAATTTTTAATCGAAAACAGTCGAGCAGCCAATTATGAAGAAACTGTGAATCTGATCTGGGCCTGTGGCACGGTTGTGCGACGAGACGCACGGTCGTGCGACGAGACGCACGGTCGTGCGTCGCCGATAACGAGCACCAGTGGCCCAAATCTGTCGGAACTGCACGGCGTGCGACTAACGGCACCACCGTGCAACACCGACCAACAAGCAGATATCGTGAATCACCCGGAATGGCACGACCGTTCCATCCAAGGAACGTCCGTGCGACACCTGTTCTGCATATTTCAAAACCCTGAACTATGAATAGTCTGATTTTCTCAAAATCAACACATTTTTTGTTCAAACAGGGGTCAGAAACTTAACCGGATGTTCACGATACGAATGGTTCTTACAAGGGATAGGGTTTCGATTTGTTTATGAAGAGAACCCTAAAAAGCCTTGAAGAAAGGGATGAATCTACCCTAGAAAGCGAAAAAAACAGATAATCTACATGGAGGAACGTACCGTGCGAAGATGTGTGTGAAACCGTGCGAAGAACCGTGCGATTTGAAGAGATATCGCTCTGGAACGGCTGCAGATGGCTAGGGTTCGCGAATGAAGGGTTTGGAAGCAGATGGGGGTTTTTATAATGTGCAAAAGACCAAACTGCCCCTGCCTCTCGCACGGTCATGCGACAGCTCGCACGGTCGTGCGTCACCTACATTTTTCAAACCCTGTAGCATGTTCTCGGAGATGCACCGGGGGTGCGACTCACCGTGCCAGCCAGCTCGGAAACGCACGGTCGTGCGACTCGTGGAACGACCGTGCAACAGTTGCAGATCAGAATTTTCCGCAGAAGCCATTTCCAGCAACTGTTTTGGCCGTTTTTCGCCATTTTTTTTACACACAAACTCTTTAAACAATATTTCAACATAGAACCTTCACCCGGCACGTATGAAAATTAAACAAACTAACGGAAACTACCTAACTTACCTAAATTACGCTAAAACTACAAAAACATAAAAGTAGACGATTTTACCCTTTTAGCGCCAAAGACGCTCTTGCTACATTTTTAATCACCGAGTCAGTAGCGTAGACTCATGCTAAATTTTTTTCGGCGAGTCGATAGCAAGACTCATGCTAAATTTTTGTCGGCGAGTCGATAGCAAGACTCATGCTAAATTTTTGTCGGCGAGTCGATAGCAAGACTCATGTCCCCACACTTGTTACATGTGCGGGCCATTACCACGCCCCTTCGGATTCTGCTCAGTATTTCCCGGAAGACCACCTGGAGGTCTCTCCGACATCATTTTTGCCAACTGGCCTACTTGATTCTTGATGGTCTGAATGGAAGCCTTTTGCCTCCGCATTTCTCCTTCGTTGACAATGAACCGCTCCTCATGCTGCTGCTATCGTTTCTCAGCCATTTGATTAGCACTGTTGGAGTTGTTCAGCAGTTGTGCCATCATTTCCTCTAGCTTTGCGTTGCTTTGAGAGGCGTGTGGCTGGGAACTGCTTCCTGAGCCTTGATTATGATACTGTGGCTGGAAGGACTGACCTTGAGATTGTTGTGGCGCGGGAGCATGTTGAGCATAACCCTGTGCGTTCTGGTTCCCAGAACCAGATTTCCACCCAAAGTTTGGGTGATTCCTCCACCCTGGATTGTACGTGTTGCTATAGGGGTTATTTTGGGGCCTGATTTGATTGCCCATGTAGTTCACCTCCTCGTGTCTTGTAAACATAACACCCTGCTCACACGTACCTGGCACGTGTGTAACCCCGCACTGATCACATGATGGTGATTGAATTCGCGAGACATTCTGAGACTTATCCATTCTTGCTGCCAAGGCTCCAATTTGCGCAGTAAGAGCCGTATATGTATCCACCGCATGAACTCCGAAAGTGGATGATGTCTTATTCCGCACTCCACCGTGGCGAGAACTTGACTTCAACGTAGCTTTCTCTATGATCGCGTAAGCTTCAGTTGGTGTCTTCGTTCCAAGATCGCCTCCTGCATACACGTCTAAACGCTCCTGCGAGTCATAATTGAGTCCCTGATAGAAGGTCAGTACTAGTTGCCTTTTTGACAACCCGTGGTGTGGGACATCAATTAAAAGATCTCTAAACCTCTCCCAAGTTGCGTGTAGAGATTCTCCATCGTCTTGCTTAAACGTCATGATACGGTTCCTCAATTTAGTCGTCTTTTCCGGAGGAAAATATTTCTGCACAAATAGTTCTGCCATCTCGGCCCAAGTGGTGATGGATCCTGCCGGAAGTGACAAAAGCCAAGCACTGGCTTTGTCTCGCAATGAAAACGGAAAGAGCCTCAAACGGACCGCGTCCTCAGAAACATCTCGTATCTTGAAAGTCGAGCACACCTCGAGAAACTTTGCGATGTGCCGACCCGGATCATCGTGATCCTTCCCATCAAACTGCACCGAGTTTTGTATCATATTGATGATGCTGGATTTTATCTCGAAACTCGGTGCTGCTACCGTCGGTCGGGTGATGCTCGGTAGCAAGCCTTCTCCTCCAGGCTGGTTTGTTTCATTCAAAGGTCTGTCGTCGTCTGCCATGGTTGCGTTTCTAGCTGCCCCTGAGCCCTCGGCTTCAGCGGGTGCTACCTGCTCCTGTTCACCGGCTACGAGTATCAGCCCAACCGCACGAGATCTTGCACTAAGATGTCTCCTCAGATCACGCTCGGGTTCGTCTGACGGCTCAATAGGATTGGGAGCGGGGGTATAGGACATCAACCTGTAAACGAAAAATTGACACAATGAATATTTTATTAATATAATAATGCTGTTTTTTTTTTTTTTTTTTTTTGCTGAAAAGAAACAGAATTATTATAAATAGGGCTGAAAAAATTTTATAAAAATCCGAAAATGGGCCCGAAATTTTATAAAAATCAACACAATAAAAATAATCGAATCGGCTAATACAAAAATGATTTTAAGGTGCCGAAAACCCAAATAATAAATGAATAAATAAATCCGGATCGAATAAATAAATGGAACAAAAATTTACAAGTGTACAAAATAATCTCGAAAATGAATAAATGAATTAAAAGCAAGAAATATCAACAAATAAATAAACAAATAAATAATCAAGAAAGTATACACAAATATTAACAAGTATATACGCCGATAACACAATGACTCGGGTCGTTCCTAAAACTCGCCATTTCCCCGGCAACGGCGCCAAAAACTTGACGTGTGCGTATATATACATAATTTTGCAATGAATTTACACACGATTCAGTTTTAAATTTATAAAAGTGATTATTACTTTAACATCAAAACACACACGAAAGAGGCAAGTGTACCCCGTCATATATGTAGTAAAGTATCGGTAAGAACCAAGTATCGATCCAAGGAAATGGGCGGAGAAATAATACTAGACCTTTGTCACTAAGCTACCGGTAAAAACATAAGTTTTGTGATTTTTAATAAACTAAAGTAAGCAATAACAAATACTTATAAAACATAGTATAAAATAGATAAATAGCCTTGCTTAATACACAACCAAAGTATGTCACCTAAGTCGGTTTTGGCACTAGAAGCTTTCGGTCAATTTTCCATTTTAAGACAATTAGTATCCCTTTCGGGAATCCTAACATGACAATCATTCGGAAAGCTAAAACGATAAACACACTTTAACCACCTAAAATTGTTCTTTAACGTGCAATTGATAAATGTCTATGAAAATCTCTTAAAAATAAGCTAGTCATCCGTTAGGAGTTTTCTAACCGCACTTAATCAAGGAAAGCGACACCGATAAACACAATGCAACCACCGAGACAAGCATAAACTAGATTAAATCACAACCGAGTTCATTTTACAAATCTTACACATAAATTCACCAAGATAGCAATTTTGGCCTAAACTACTAACTAAGTTAACAAATCATGGCAAGAATTCATAACGACACCATTTAACCCGTTTAGGTCCTTACATGACGGCAAGCTTTCTTGATTAACAATAATTACATTTTATTAAATCACTAACCATTTCTAGTATCATGATGCACACATTTAAACCAAGCTAAACTAGTTAACCAAGTTCAAAGTTTACTAATACAAGATTAATTAAGCTTCATTTTTCAACTATCTTAACTAACCAAATACCAATCATCCAACACAATTACTTATAATCAAGAAATCAATATCAATAACAAGGTTGCAAACTAATCATCAAAGATTAACATAGAAAATACTTCCAAATGTCATTACAAACAAAGATTAACACACTAATGGTTATAATCAAGCAAGGGATTGTTGTGTTTTTGCCCAAAGGCTACAATAATACATAAACATTAATCTAAATGCTTGAAAGATTAACAAAATCATGGAAAGATTAGAAAACCAAACCATAAACATGCATAAGATTAAGAATCCGGATAGTAATCGAGCTAAACGAGACAATGTGGCTTGAATCCGGGTGAAAGCAGAAGCCTCCGGAGCTTGAAAATCGCCTGAATTGCTCTCCAAAATTCCAGAGTTACGAGCAGAATGTTTCTGCTGGTTTTTATATTTTTTCGGTTTCGCACGGTCGTGCGTCCTGTTGCACGACCGTTCACTTTAAGCAATTATTGGAGTATGGTGCACCATGCTGCATGACGTAACAGATATTGACCAGTCGTAGGTCACGCACGACCGTTCTTCAGATGGCACGGTCGTTCAGTTCCGAGTTCTTGTTGCACGCCTAGTCGCACTGGTCGTTCAGTTCCGTGGTTTGGCTGGATCATCGGATCCGCACGGGGTGCAAAATATGGAACGACCGTGCATCACCGGGATGGTCTTGGTTGCCTTGCACGCCGAGTTGCACGTTCGTTCAATGCCGGACTGACTTGCTTTTGTCGGAGATGCACGGTCGTGTAATAGGTCGCACGACCGTTCCACATGCCCAAGTCAGTTTCCTTAACAGAATGTTCGCAGCTTCGTCGTTTTGTCCGGAAAGCCCTCGTTTTCGCTATCATCTTGTCTGGTATGCTGTTTTAGGCCTGTAAACAAAAGTGTAGATGATTAAGCATCCGAATGACGGTTTTACGGCCGAAAACGCATAAAATAGGGGTAAAACGGTGGACTAAAATATGTGTAAATTAGCGAATATCAGCCGACGATTGTGAAAGGACTCGAAAGGTAATAAGAAGATTGAATAGAAAATTTCCAGCATATGATGATGATGATGATGATATTGACGATACTCCTCTACCAACAGTTAGTAGTTGGGGGTTGGATGAAGAAGCAAGAACGCTTAAAGTGACTTATCGACATGGGGTGGAATATTCATTGCCGATGGAAGAAATGCTGAAGACATGGAGACTACATCTTCTTGAACAACTCTGTGATTTAGCACCTTCGAACGATGTACGATCCTTGGTTGTAATGATATTTAAGTATAGGCTGCAGCAAAGAAGAAACGAGATGATGGCGTTATACGCTAATGAAAAATATGATGATGATGAATCTGAAAAAAGTGATGAACAAAGCGATGGGTACATCTCTAATGTAATCGCATACACAGAATACTATTAGTTTGTTTTGATTTCGTCTTATTGTAATCTTATGAAAATATTAATGAACTGTAATGAATTATTAAGAACGTCATGAACACCAAAAAAATTACCTTTATAACATATATGGGATTAATTCACCTGGGAACACCATAACGCCAAAAAAATTATATATGTGACACAAAAACAATTAATTCAACGAGACAGATAAAAAAAACCAGTAAAACGCCAGGTAGTTATTGAATCTAACTAAACGCCAAAAAAATCTTAGACACCAAAAATGAAGCAATATTGTGACACACGAATTGGGAAAAAGAAAGATTAAAAAGACAAAAAAGCCCCTCCCACCCTGATTATATCCCGTGCCACGTGTTCCATCAGGATGCGTTCTCACCATTCTCACACTTTAAGGCGTTTTTTCCTGATCTCGCTTCTCTCTCTCTCTCTCTCTCTCTATATATATATATATATATATATATAATGTAAATATAAATTATTGTTGAATATAACTATAGAAGGTTGAAGAATTAACAAATATACACTTTTGAATTTAAATTAATTTTATACAGTTACCAAATTCTATTTATTATATGTTTGTAATTTATTTAGGATCAATCATATATATAAGCTATTTTGTATTATTATATTTACATAGCGCTTTGAGTTTACATTTGTTAATTTGTTAGGTGGAATAAATTATGGGTTGAGTTTTAGTTTTTTTAGTTATTAGTAATAATAAATATATAATTCAAAGTTATAAATAGTGAAATCCCTCGCACAATGCGGCATGAATTCAGCTTTGATCGACATTTTAAATTATTCATAATTCAAGTTGCCTAATTGTAAGTTTTAACTCATGTGTATATTGATAAATAGCAATAATTATCTATGATATATTAGCATCTTAAATTGAGTTAATTTATTTTGATTTTCTTCAAATTTTAAAGAAATTGTCATTTTTCTCATTATGGGTGGTCTTAAGCAATTTTATGGTATTTATTATCTTTATTTATGTGATATTATTTCTTTATTCAATCTGTGTTAATCCACAATCTAGTAACAAAATTATTTTCCTTTTATTATCAAAGATGCGTATGTAAAAGAAGTTCTGCTACAACATAAGTTGATTGAGTAACATGTAAAATGCTAAAGTATTATTTTAAATTCATGTTATTAACACATTAGAATTTTTTGTGTCAATATCTATTTAAATAACTACGAATTAGGCACTATTGACTAATGTTACCTACAAAAGAGCATTTTCCTCCAAATATGGAGATATTAGGACAACAAATGGGATCTCCCTCCAATGTTTTCTCAAATATTGAACAAATTTTTGGATAGGCTAAATTTCATCTAATTTAGAAAAATACTATTCATCTTTAAAAACTAATCCATTAATTTAACTACTTTATTTAATAAATCTAAGGATTGAGTTATAATACAAAGTATTTTAAAATAAGAAGTGTAAGAAGCCACCAGAGAATGACAAGTATCCTAGGAGGAATTAAATGGAAAGGATAATTTTGTCTACAAGAGGAAAGAGAATATGCACATGCAAGTCACATGCTATTCCCCCCAATTTTTAAACGTCCGTAACTATTTTATATATCATTTATTTTTTTTTAAATATACCATAAAATCGAGCGTTTTTTTATCTTTAATATGAATACCATATTGTTATATTTTTCAAAAAAAAAAAAAAAATTCAAAAACCCAGTTGCATATCACACAATGGGCATGATGTAAAACACAATGTAAGGTAGATCAAAAACACAATCAATGACAACAGATAAAGACACAATTGACAACATACTAAAACACAATGACCATAACGTATAACACAATGGCGATAACATATAACACAATAAGTATCAGATTAAATAAAAACACAATTGATGACAACAGATAAAAAACACAATTAATGACAGCAGATAAAAGACACAATGGAGAGCAGATGAAGACACAATGGAAACCAAACTAAAAACACAATGAACAAAGATAATAAAAAAATTGAACAAATTATTAAAACACAATGGACAACATATTAAAAACACAATGAATAACATATTACACACAATGACCTGAACTAATAACACAATTTATAGAAAACCCAGATATAACACCATCTTCATTGTATCATATATTGTGTTATAGGTTCTTATAAAAACGCAATGGATAGAACCTAAATTAACATTGTGTTATTGGTTTTGATAATAACACAATGGACATGATGTAAAACACAATGTAAAGTAGATAAAAAACACAATCAATGACAACAGATAAAGACACAATGGGCAACATACTAAAACACAATGACCATAACGTATAACACAATGACGATAACATATAACACAATAAGTATCAGAGTAAATAAAACACAATTGATGACAACAGATAAAAGACACAATTAATGACAGCAGATAAAAGACACAACAGAGAGCAGATGAAGACACAATGGAAAACAAACTAAAAACACAATACAAAACAAACTAAAACACAATGAACAAAGATAACAAAAAAATTGAACAAATTATTAAAACACAATGGACAACATATTAAAACACAATGAATAACATATTAAACACAATGAGCTGAACTAATAACACAATTTATAGAAAACCCAGATATAACACCATCTTCATTGTGTCATATATTGTGTTATAGGTTCTTAAAAAACGCAATGGATAGAACCCAAATTAACATTTTGTTATAGGTTTTGATAATAACACAATGTATAGAAACTCTACTGAACAAAACCCAGTTAAAAGACTCATATTAAAGATAAAAACGCTCGTTATTATGGTGATTTTTTTTAAATGTCGTATGAAAAAATTATGGACGTTTTAAATCGATGGGGGAATTGGCATGTGCATTGCATGTGGAGAGAGAAAATCCATAAATATAGGATTCATTTTATGTCCTTCTATTAACTTTTTTTCCCTACAACTAATCTCAACCCTCCAAATCTAAGATCAATGGACTAAAATCCTTCTTACCCTTCTTATTTATTTTATCATTTGTATTTGATCCTAACCCATAAATCTAATATTACTTTTACTTTCTATTTTTAAGTGCTATATAATTAGTCACCATCACAAAATAAAAAATATTAAAAATATAATAAAAAGATTGGTTAAAAAATAGATATTGCAATATTAAAAAAAAACAATTATAATTACAATCATTTAATCTTATTAAAAGTTTTGGTAAAGTTATTTTCTCAATTTAATTCTGTGTTGTATAAAAAACAAATTAATTCTCATTGTTTTAGACCATTTTACAAGTTTAGTCGAAATATTTCATTTTTCGTATGTGAATCAAAATAGGTTTCACCATTGTCATTTTAGTCCACTAATTTAACTTCATTAATTTTTTTTCTGTTAACGAGAAGGGCAATTCGGTCATTTTATATGTAATTCTGTTAACTAGAAAGACAATTCGGCTATATAAAATGACCAAATCGCCTTTCTCGTTAACAGAAAAATGGATGAAGTTAACCCAGTGTACTAAAATGGTAACAGTAAAACATTTTTGGACCCACAGATGAAAAATGAAACCTTTAGACTAAAGTAACAACGTAGCCTAAACCACAAGGAGAAAAATGGCACTTAACTCGGATAGTGTATGCACTGTATGCTAAAATAATTCCCAAATTCCAAGCCTTACCCTTATGAATAATTAAATTTACGATTTAAATAACATGATATAATTCACAAATTCCTAGCCTCGCCCTTATGAGTAATTATACATATTATACATATTATTTCTAACTTGCCATGAATAGTAAAACTATTATTATTTATGATTATAAACTCACTTTTTTTGTATTTTATAATAGTAAAACACATGTATTATTATTTTTTAACATACGTTTTATTAATTGATAGAATTAATTACTTTTATTATTATGATTTATTTTAATCACATATTGTTTTAACATTTAGGATATAGTAAAATTATAATTATCATAGTAAAACACATATATTATTGATTTTTAATTGACGTTTTATTAATTAATAGAAATAATTTTGATGTTGTTCGTTTTATTAACTCTATAACAATTTGGAAGTTTGATGAACAGTATACATATATTATTTTAAATATCGAAATTACAAATATGCTATTAACTTTCAAATTGGGGTCAAACAAATTTACGATTTTGTCCCGCTTTAAAATAACAATTTTGCCATTAGTTTAAAATTACGTTTTTACCTACAGTTCAAAATAAAATTATGTTTTTGCCTTCAATGAAAAATTACACTTTTGTCCTCGATTCAAAATTACGATTTTGCCCCGTTTAAATTTACATGTTCGCCATTAGTTTTGTTTTCTTCCTCTCAGGTAAGTTACGATTTTGCCTTCAATTTAAATTTACATTTCTTCATCGGTTTTGTTTGCTTTCCCAGTCAAATTACGATTTTGCCCCGTTTAAATTTACAGTTTTGCAATTAGTTTTGTTTTTCTCCTTCCAGCCAAATTACAATTTTGCCCTCAATTTAAATTTACATTTTTGCCATCGTTTTTCTTTGCTTTATTGTTTCTTTTCTTTTTTTGTTCTTTTCCGCTTTATGTATATATTATAGATATTATTGCGCGAAACTATTAAGAAAAACTTTCGCAATTCAGTTGGTTGTATGAACATTCAAATATAGTGAGTGTCTCGGGTTCGAAGCCCTTCATGGGAAAGAAAATTTTTTAGTACCTGCTGCTAAATAAAAGTTTGAGTATCTATTATTCTTAATAAATTTTTCCGTGATTTATGCCTTTTTTTTTTTTTTTTTTACTTTTACGTTGTTTTCTCTGCTTCTAAATTTGTAATTTTCATAACCAACGGGTATGGTACCGGTATTTACGGGTAAAACCGCTGTAAGTAACGAACTGAACGGGTGTAAACGAATCGATAACGTTCGAATTCCCCGTCGCGCAGCGCGGGGAATTTCACTATTATATTATACATATTATTTGAAAGTTTTCATGAATAGTAATTTAATATTTTTGAGTATTTGTTTTAATATTTATAATAATGTATTATTTATCACATATAACTTGATTTTTATATGTTATTTGAAATATTTTGGAGTTGTTGTTTTGATTTCCATAATAATATTTTATTCTTCATATAATTTGATTTTTTCTAACAAGTTGCGTTTATTAAATTTTTTTTAAATTACCTCCGCAACTATTTTTAATTTTTTCAACATTTCGATATAAATTTTATTAAAAATAGATATTATGTCACTATCATACCAAATCGAACCAAGAACGACCAAACAACATTGGTAACGGTACCTGTAATCATCTTTATGGTTTCCAGTTCCAATAACTTTTTGTTTATACAAATCTATCTGCGACTATCAATATATATCGGTATTGATACCGTAACAATCTTAACTGGTAGATATAGTTCAAACAATATCGGTGCCGGTACTGTGATCATTTTTATCGTTTTCGGTCGATATCATTACATGTTGATTTTTATACCGAGTGAATTATCATAACAGTATTGTAACGAATTGAAACGATACCTATTTAATGTCTGTGGTAACGTACCGCGGCAACGCGCGGGAGAATTACCTAGTTAGAATTAATATTGAGTTTTTCTCTTCATGAAATTACCGTTTCCGTTTGATTTTTATTGGACACTTTTTATTTTTTGATAGCTTTTTACCATTCTTATTTATAGGGTTGAGTTATAATACAAAGGATTTAAAATTAAGAAGGGTAAAAAACCATCATAGAGACAAGTGTCTAAGGAGGAATCAAGTGTAAAGGGTAGTTTTGTCCAAGAGAACAAAAAGAATATGCACATGCAAGTTACATGTTATTTCCCCTTCACTTTTTAAATTTGCGTAACCTTTTTATACATCATCGGTTTTTTTAAATATACTATAAAATCGATCGTCTTTTTATCTTTAATATGAGTACGCTATTGTTATAGTTTTCAAAAAAATAAAATAAAATTGAAAACCCAGTTGCTTATTACACAACGGACATAACGTAAAACATAATGAGTATTAAACTAAAAACACAATAGAAAGTAAACCAAAAACACAATCGATGACAAAAGACAAAAGACACAATGGACAACAGACTAAAATACAATGGACATAATGTAAAACACAATGGATATCAAACTAAAAAGGGTAAATTACACTTTTCGTCCTTTATGTTTGTATCAAATTGCAATGAATAGCCTTTAACTTCAATAATTACAGTCACAGTCCTTTATTTGGAAAACTCAGTACATCGTTCGTCCTTTAACACTAACAAAGTTAAAACTTTCAGTTAAATATGGCATGTGCATTGCTCATGAGGGCAATTTGGTCATATAACGCGTTAAAGATATATATTGTAATAAATAAAATAAAGAAAATTAATTAATTAGTTAGTTAATATGTGTGTATATATAATATGTATATGTATGTATTATCTAATGATAACCACCGAAACAAATTCATAAAATCTCACAGTCAATTTCCAGATCTTATCCTAAGATCCACCTTACATTTCACACCAGAAGTACTCGTCGTCGCCACCGTCTTCCGATCTTCAGCTTCACCTTCGTATCAAGGTAAATCGATTACGACAAACTCTTCTTCTTCTTCAGATCTGATTTCAACGCACTATTATCATCCACAGTTCTTCCACTAGCCGCCACAACCGCCTTCAATCTCGTCGTGTTCTTCTTCAGCATCACGAACGTTGGAATAGATCTGTCACCGACGTCACTTCCTTTAGGTGAAATTAAATCTACTGTTTAAGTTATTTGATGAAGTTAGGTTTAATTGAGAGATTTGAAGCGATGAGACGGTGAACGACGGGCGGCGAGGCTGATTAGGATGAGGAGGATGAAGGTGAGCCAGAGGCAGAAACGGCGGCAGCAGCAGCTGCGGCGGTTGCGGTGTGGTTAAGGACGGTAGACTGGACGAGTGTTGTTGTAGATTTGAGATTTGCATTCTGGAAAGGTAATGTTTCCACTGTTTCTGGTGGCGATTGTGATTCCGGCGGGTTGTTTAGCGGAAGTATGATTTAGGGGTCTGGTTGGATTGTAAACAGAGAGAGAGGGAGAGAGAGAGAGAGAGAGAGAGAGAGAGAAAGAAAAAGGGAGAGAGAGAGCTGAGACAAAGAGAAGTTTAGGTGTATCCATAATATATTTTAAATAAATAAGTGAAATTACCGATCTACCCTCATGTGCAAGTTACATGATCAAACTTAACTGAAAATTTTAACCTGGCTAGTGTCAAAGGACCTAAGGTGTAATGTGTTTTCCAAATAAAGGACTGTGACTGTAATTATTAAAGTTAAAGGCTATCCATTGCAATCCGATACAAACATAAAGGACGAAAAGTGTAATTTACCCAACTAAAAAAAATAATAGAAAGTAGACTAAAAACACAATTAATAATAACAGATAAAAGACACAATAAACAACAGATAAAAGACACAATGAACATCAGACTAAAACACAATAGACAACAACCAAAAAACACAAAAAATAACAGACTACAACATAATGAACATTGGACTAAAAACACAATGAACAACCTAATAAAACATAATGAACAACAAATTAAAACACAATGAATAAAAAAAAACCAATGTACAACATATTAAAACACAATAATCATAACCAATAACACAATGTATAGAAAACTCAAATATAACATCATCTTTATTGTGTCATAACTTGTGTTATAAGTTTTAATAAAAACGCAGTGGCCTGAAGTTAACATTGTGTTAAAGTTTTGATAATAATACAATATATAGAAGTCCTAGTAAAAACGTAATGTCCAAAACTCAGTTAAAAGACACAATGGTCTGAACTTTTAACACAATACAAAGAAAACACGGTAAAAATGAAAATTTTATTTTATTTTAATATAGCAATATCATACTCATATTAAAGATAAAAAATGTTTATTATTATGGTGATTTTTTTAAATATCGTATGAAAAAGTTATTGACGTTTTAAATTGATGGGGGGAAATTGACATGTGACTTGGATGTTGAGAGAGAAAGTAAATAAATGTAGTATTCATTTTATACACTTTCATTATCTTTTTTTTTAAACTAATCCCAACCCTCCAAATCTTAGTCCAGTGAACCAAAATCCTTCTTATTATTTTTCCTTTGTATTTGATCCTAATCTCATATTTATAAACCGCTTTATACTATAACTTAAGTCTATATTTAATATGTATATATATGTATAGGGGACCACTAAAATGAAAACCGCCTCCAGTTGTAAGAAACGAGGGAGCCACTTTCTAGTCACTAAATCAACAAGAAGGATGGACAAGATTAGAAGTATTTAAAAAAAATATTAAGTATTTTTTGTCTTATTATGTTCTTAATATTTTAATGCAAACGACACTTTAGTAAAAATACAATGTTTTTGTCTTTTTGTCTTTATTATTTTTTATTACTTTTTTATTATTATATTAGTTTTTAGACAAAATAATTTTATTAAAAGTATTTAAATTCAGATTTTTTTAACAGATTTTTTAAACTTTTTACGTTTTACGTTAAACTTTTTACGTTTTACGTTTTACGTTTTATGTTAAACTTTTTACGTTTTACGTTAAACTTTATACATTTTACGTTTTTACGTTTTGCATTTTACGTTTTATGTTAACTTTTTACGTTTTACGTTAAACTTTTTACGTTTTACGTTAAACTTTTTACGTTTTACGTTAAACTTTTTACGTTTTACGTTAAACTTTTTACGTTAACAAATTTACGTTTTACGTTAAAAAGTTTACGGTTTACGTTAAAAAGTTTACGGTTTTAACTTTTTTTTACAAATTTTTTTTACGCAAAACGAACGCACACAGAAATCACAACTCGGTAGGTGTCTCAGATAGATTGTTATCATCATCGACTAGGGAAAAAATATAAAAAACCAACAAACAAAAATCAAAATTAATGAGCAAATTCTTGAAAAAACGGGGTTTGGCTCAGATTTTTCGATAATCAGAGGCTGCAAAGTGGGGTTGCACATTCAAAAACCTACCCTCCACCATCCTTGTCGCGTCATTGTCATCAAAATATGCGTTATTTTTTTTTGCATCATCACCGCCCCAATCCAAGAACACAAATCAACCCCCCATAATAGATTGAAACTTATCATCAACTACAAAAAACACACTTTCCCAGAAACCCCCATAACCCCACCTGCAACAAAACCACACTTCAAAATTTCAATATCAACACATAGTTGATTCCCAACCTATCAACAGAATCAAGAAAAAAAACTAACCACTTTAACAAATCAACAGTTGGTGACTCTAGCACCATTTCCATCACCCATTTTTGATAAAATTAGAAACAAAAAAAATGGAGAACGGGGCACCACCGGTACTAGCGGGCACCACCGGGCACCGCTTGCAAAATCGGTCACCTGTAAAAACAGTCGACATCGAAGCCGGCCAACAGAAGCACACAAAAAGCATCTCTAATAAAACACCAAAAACACATTTCATAAAGAATACCCAAATCAAGGGAAATAAATAATCAAATTTCAACAGTATTCTACCTTCAAACTGCCATTTCATTTCCAACTTCTTCATCTCAGAGAAACAGAGCTAACCAAAACACCCAAATGTGTAAACAAGATGAACGTGCAAACCAATATCACAAAAAGGAGTTTCATAAAATATCTCAGAGAAACAGAGCTAACCAAACACCACCGTCACCGTCAAAACCCACCACCACCGTCTCCGTCAATCCTCACCACCACCACCGTCGCCGTCAAAGCCCACCATGTGACACCTGTGTCACTTCAATCGTCAAACAAATACCAAACTAATGAAATACTGTATTTCATACTTGGGTCTTGAATAAATATGTGTATCATTTACACATATCAATTCTTGTTCGATTTCAAGCTTTAAATCGCTTTCTGGAAGGTTATACGCGCACTGATGCGTAAATATAACCAGTTTAATGCAACAAATACTCCGGAACATCAACATATGCTTAACATACCTTAAATAACCTTTACATAACTTAGAAATAAGTTTTGAAGGCTTTGGTATGGCAAAATCAAGTTAAATCGCTTACAGGGACTAAAGTTGACAAACTGCGAAAGTATGCCAATTTGAACTGTAACAGACATTCCGGAACATGACCATAAGTTAAAAAAACCTTAAATATCCTTTACATAGCTTAGAAATAGGCTTTGAGGGGTTCGGTGTGCTAAAATAAACTTTTGGGTCATTCAGGGACTAAAAGCGTAAAAAAAGTGCACAAGTTTGCACTTTCGCGCATAACATACGTTCTGAATACATCCGGACATCCAAAAATTTATGTAAGCACTAAAATATTTTATTTTAGTGTTTGGCATAAGAAAAATCCATTCGTCGCGCAATTTGGATCATTTTTCGCGCTAATGCACATTCCGTCGTAATTAACCGAACATCGCGATCGTACGACCAAACGAACGTTGGTGACCGACCGGATAATATTTAAATCCCACAAATATTCTGTTATGATTAAAATCTTATTTTAATCAGGTCCGTGTTGAAAAATAAATTAAAACGCCTAAAACGTTATTTTTCAATGTTTAAGCGCGTACCGTGTGTTTCTGCGCAACACAGTGCTTCTACTGCAAAACGCAGACAACGCAGCCAGTCCTGGCAACTGAAATTTATTTCAGTAATATCTTGGCGAGTTTATTTTTATAGAGTAATAAAAATAATTTAGAACGCCATAAACCGGGATTTAAACGATAGATAAAATACCCGGTACCCAGTTAAATACCCGTTTTAGCCATATGCCAGGAATATGCTTGGAATATGCTAGGAATATGCTTAGAATATGCTAGGAATATGCTTGGAATATGCTAGGAATATGCTAGGAATATTCTATATGGAAGATCCTATAAATACCCAACCCCATTCAACCCAAAACCAACAAAAATCTGATCTAAAAGCTCTAAGTTGAAGCCATTGCTTCATACCTGAGCTACTTGGATCAAGATTAGCTTTCAGGGACCCTTTGTAAGTGTTCCTTCGTTCTTTTATTCGTTTAGCGTTAAAAGTCAAACTTTGTTTGACTTTCTGCGTTGACCAGTTTATGGTCAATGCGAAGTTCGTTTGAACTTCATAACGTGAGCGTAATCACGATGGTTATAGTCCCTAGTGACTATACCTACTGATTACCACGTTATCTAGGCTCAGTGACGAGTCGTAGTTTCGGCCAAAATACGTGTTATTGCGTATTTTGTAACCAAACTACTTGTGGGTATCAAAACCGTTTGTTTTGATACCAAACCTGTTTTCTAAACTTAGTTAAGCATATTTTAACATGCTTAGCTCGTCACTTTTAGTTTAGTGCTTATATAGGGTCGTAAGGTAAGCGATCTAAACAATCGCTTATACTTTCGAACCCGACCCGTATGGCCGATCATTAGGATCTGACCAAACACATTAGGTGACCATAGTTGTATAGGAAATGACCTTCCGAGGTTATACCTTATGGTCACGTCGTTTAGTTAGTTGTATGATAGGTAGTTTATATGCCTTAGGTAAATTACCAAAATACCCCTTTGACACCAAAATTCATTTTAAGCATATGTAACATAACTTTTGGTATCTAAACTGATTTGGTAACAATATTAGACATGTTAAGGCATATTTTACTTATCATAGGACTAGTTAGGTGTTCCGAACGCGTTTTACGCGAACGACGCGTTAAAGTAGCATAAGTTACCTAAACGGGTCGTAATGGGTCGTAAGCACTTAGGTTAGGTTTCATTTTAGTATGTAGGCTTGGTTAAACCACATTACATGAGTTCCCATACTCGTTTGGTTTACGAACCCTCATGCTATCCAATCCTCCGATTTAGGTCCGGTATATTAACATAGTTACCTATATTAGGTGCCGTTTGATATCCGTGATCTCTAGCATTGTTTGGTTGTTACTCAAGGACTACTAAGCAATCTCAAGTGAGTACATAGACCCCCCTTTTACTGTTTTCCAAACTGTTTTGGGGTGAAACACATGTGCCTACTTGTTACTTTCATGCTTTCCTGTTTTCACATCATATACTTGCTATGTTCATTAGTATATTTATAGTACATGATTTCATTGTGTTTTTGCTATGTATGTCCATTGTGTGCATACTTAGTACATTGTTTTACATTTCATTTTATGCTATGTATGTCCATTGTGTGCATACTTAGTACATTGTTTTACATTATATTTTATGCTATGTATGCCCATTGTGTGCGTACTTAGTACATTGTTTTACATAACATTTTATGCTATGTATGCCCATTGTGTGCGTACTTAGTACAATGTTTTACATTACATTTTATGCTATGTATGCCCATTGTGTGCGTACTTAGTACGTTTGTTATTCATCACATGCTTACATTTTGGTATGACATTTGGTTTGTTCAAATGAGACAATGTACATTCATTAACATTAGCTACGCCGCTCGTTAGTAGGTAATGGTACCATAGGACTTGACAACTCCCGTTCCTGAACCCTAGGTTTGTTTGGGTGGAAGGAATGACCGAATTCGATAAACATAACAACAAGATAGACCTTTAAATTCGTTTAGGGGTTTATCGCCACAGTCACAAGGCTTGGATGCATGCATTTTCACAATACCGCATAGATGTTCATATCAGTATAGCATGCATTTGTCCCACAAAACATAACTTTGATTTAAACCATGTTTTACTTCAATACCTTGTTTTTGTGCATTTTACATATGGTTTGGTTGATATATTTCACTTACCATACATAAACATTTTGACATTGATATACACAATTCACGATTTACTTTAGACACAAACATTTTGACATTGATATACACAATTCATGATTTACATTAGACATAAACATTTTGACATTGATATACACAAAACAGTTTGACATTTGATTATACATAAACATTTTTACATTGGTGGTTTGGTTTGAGTAAGTGATTTAAGTAACGAGGCGTGTGTAATATGATACAAGCATGGTGGATACACCGCTGGTACTTCCTCTATATAACTGCTTGTATGGTATTACATATCGTAGCGTTATTTGAATCATTTCAATTTAGACATATAACAGTTTTACAAATAACATACTTGTCACAATACATTGTTTTACAAACAACTTATCTAATACAAACTCATTTTACTTGGTTATTTACTTAACCATGTATTATTCTTTTATACGTATATATCATTTGGTTTATTTATCACTTTTCCAACGATTTACAAGACAAAGCAAATTTCAAGGTTCATGACTAAACATTTTCTTAAACATAAGTCATGAATTCTATTTTCACAAAACCTATGTATCTCACAGGCATTTTTATGCTGACGTACCTATTTTAACATGTGTTTCCGGATATAATGCATAGGATTTATCAAGTTACACTTAGGCGGACTTGGGCCTTAGCGACAATAAAAGATGCAAGACTAGTTATTTATGTTATGTATTTCTTTGATTGTCAAGACATTGTAACTCTTTTAATCAATAAAACAACATTTCAATTTCCATGTGTTATGAAACAATGATTCTGTTACAACACTCCCTGACATTTCCGCCATGATTTGATGTTCTACGTGGTCGCGGTGTGACAGAAAAGTTGGTATCAGAGCTCATGGTTATAGGGAATTAGGTTATTAGTAATGCTTTGACCTAGTCTATAACCTTCCTAGAACCCTAACGCGAGTTTACTTGCGTTTAGTCATAAAACAATACCGTCACCTATCCTTAGGCGACGACCTCAACAAGAACACAAATTTCAAAACCGCTTTGAAAACTAATCATCTGTTCTAGGATGATTGATTACTAGGTTTTGAACCCTCTGTTATACGGTTTTGAACCCCTTTGAGTTTTCAAATCTCGTCAAAGTTTGGGTCTTATAATGTGAACACGTGCAAACTAGAATAGTGAATGCCTGTACCCTGAGTTTTCTGTCGAAGGCTAGAGTGTTCGTACAAATCCGCAGTATCGGGCCAGTCACTCTTACCTGGGAACTCTTGGGGTGAGTGTTCACTTATAAGCGAGCATGTCTTCAGTGATACATTAATATGATCCGTTTACTTTGATTTGTCACCGTCTCATTTGTTTGCCTTAGGTAACAAACAAATGATCGCAAATTCTTATGCATTGCCATTCTGCATTGTTTATCCGATGACGTTTCACTTGTTTCTTCCTATATCTTTCATTTTCTTCTAGAATGTCTCTTCCTCTCAGCAACGGTCAAATGTCCGAGCGAACAGCCAAATTTGCCCAGCGAATAGGCGAAGTGATTCTGAAGACTGTGGATTTAGGCATTGCCATGTATCGTCTCCAGGATGAAGCCACTCAAGAGTCACCAAAGGAGGCAGAGGCCAAGCCTTCACCTAAACCAAAGAAACGTAAAGCTTCAAAGAATCCCGCAGCGGTTGCACCAAAACAGGCAAGACCTAGCCAAGTGATAGCACCACCAGCCAAGAAACCAATCAAGGAATCAAAGACCATGGATGAACAGACTGGATCCCCTAAGAAGTCAAAGAAGCGAAAGGCTTCTCAGAACTTCGCCGTGGTCGCTCACAATGGTCAAGCCATCCCTAACCAACCAGCTCAACCCCTGCTAGGAAGCCGTACAATGGAACTGCACCCTTGTGCAACCAATGTAACCATCATCATCATGCTAGTGTGAAGTGCCGCAAATGCCAGATTTGTGGACTTATAGGTCATACAGCAAGGGTTTGCTCAACTGCAGTTGTACCAAATCAAGCAGGACCCATCCGGGTGGCAACACCGCCTGCTAAGAAGCAATACAAGGGAATGGCACCAATATGCGACAAATGTAATGGGCATCACCAAGCTCACTTACAGTGTCGTCTGTGTGTATCATGTGGGCGAGTTGGTCACCTGGCAAGTGCTTATCGATGTAACCCGAACCAAGGTGGTCCAAATCAACCACTGTGCCAATCCTGCTCAAGCTCGCTTCCCGCCTGGATCGTGCTACAACTGTGGCAAGATGGGTCATTTCGTGAATAAATGCCCGAAACTTGCTAAGGCAAATCCAGCCCACGGATGAGCAATTGACTGATTTGAAGAAGTTGTTATCTTATGCTTTTGTTTCTTCTATTTTCTTGTAATGTGAAACAATCTGTTTTGTTTATAAATAAATCATTGATCACAAATTCTGATATACAAGTGTAGTTATATGTATGTATGGCATTTCCCTATAATACCTACATTAAGGAACTATGTTCCTTACAAACTACTCTTGTGAATATTTCCCATTCTTGCGTTTACTCATGATTCCCATAGAAAATTCTAAGATACGAAGTACAGAAAATAAAGTGGCATTATGAGTAATCGTGCTTTTGCACATCTGTGCCTTTGAATCCTTGGTTGGATAACTAAGGGTATTTTCAAATCTTAAACCCGTTACGTTCTGATATATTTTTTTTTCAACTTGCATAACATAAGTTTTCAAAACAACCTACATGATTTCAAAACATTCTATATATAGTTCGAAAACATTTTTAATATAGTGTATTTACTTAACATAACAAATACACAAAGCTTTGTCTATATTTTCAAAAACAACCCTCATGATTTCAAAATGTCTCATATAGCCTGAAAATCATATTAATACAATATATTTTTATCAAGTGCATGATTTCAAAAGCATCATTCATGTTTTCAAAAACCTTATACATAATTTCAAAATTCATCTCGCATGATTTTAAAACAATTTTTTTTAATATATACCTACCTAATACACCTACTTTATGATTTCAAAGGTATTATATATAAGGTTTCAAAAACATTGAACACATTTTTTTTTAGAACTCCATGCATAATTTTCAAAAATTATTTTCGCATACATTGACTTAAACTTCAAATTCTGCTCCATACGTCGTCTTGACATATCTAGCATCTCAACTTCATAAGCATTTTACTTCATGTTTTGACTTAAGCACATCCAGTGCGAGGTTTCAAAACATCTTCAACTTCTAAAATCCATATGGGATCTTTTTATCTTCAAAATTAGACCCTTGTGGATGATTATCATTTAAATTAGAGTCCTTAATTGGATTCCTTGTATGCCTTAATTCGAACATTTCGGTTCCTTATAATCGAAATCGAATTTTCTCTTTAAGATCTTTCTATCTTTATAGTTAGATTCTTGGAAATATTTAAAGCACCCATCAAAATCCACTGATTGGATACCTGGTGTGCTTTAAATACATGTGCACAGTTAGCAGAACAAATTAACAAAATGATAACAAATCTAAAATCAAGTTAAACAATTATGTGATTATGTGTTTATGCATTTTGTGTTTTCTTTTATGCATTTTTGTGTTTTTGTATACTCTGGATATTCGTTATCCAAATCCTCGTAGAACCTTTCGTATCTTCATATAAGGGATTCGTAGTAGGATATTCAAAAAAGGTACTACCTTAAATCCTTAATGGGCTTCTATGTAATAGTTAAGACCCTTGGATTATATAGTACCATTCCATGATTCATAAGAGACCCTTTTAGTGGTCTAGTAAAAAAGATTGATTAAAAAATCTGGTTAAGAATGACATGTGATGATATAAGCTGAAAAGACCCCTTGGTTGTCTATTAAAATCATTTATTGATTTAATAAAAGGGACCCTATGGTGGTCTAGTCACAATCCTCACAGGCTCGTTCATTGTTTTCTTCCCCTACACATTTTAAGATGCACTACGTGACTATGCAAGGAATTACGTAATTATGGATGCATACATAATTACGAGGTTCAGTGCACGGAAACCACAGTAAGACTTATTATGTGTAAGAACCGATAGTGACAACCATAACGAAATGTGAACAATGTAATAGAGGTACGGTGTACGCACCAATGACGCTATATATACTTGTATATAAGTGTCCCTCCTACATTGCAAGCTTGATGTTATTTAAAGTTACTAGAAGTTCAAGAACTCTAACCAGTATTGTTTGGTCTTTGCAACTTCATGTTTCAAATTCTCACAAGTTTCCTCTAAATAAAATTTCGGGACGAAATTTCCTAAAGTAGGGGAGACTGTGACACCTGTGTCACTTCAATCGTCAAACAAATACCAAACTAATGAAATACTGTATTTCATACTTGGGTCTTGAATAAATATGTGTATCATTTACACATATCAATTCTTGTTCGATTTCAAGCTTTAAATCGCTTTCTGGAAGGTTATATGCGCACTGATGCGTAAATATAACCAGTTCAATGCAACAAATACTCTGGAACATCAACATATGCTTAACATACCTTAAATAACCTTTACATAACTTAGAAATATGTTTTGAAGGCTTTGGTATGGCAAAATCAAGTTAAATCGCTTACAGGGACTAAAGTTGACAAACTGCGAAAGTATGCCAATTTGAACTGTAACAGACATTCCGGAACATGACCATAAGTTAAACACACCTTAAATGTCCTTTACATAGCTTAGAAATAGGCTTTGAGGGGTTCGGTGTGCTAAAATAAACTTTTGGGTCATTCAGGGACTAAAAGCGTCAAAAAGTGCACAAGTTTGCACTTTCGCGCATAACATACGTCCTGAATACATCCGGACATCTAAAAATTTATGTAAGCACTAAAATATATTATTTTAGTGTTTGGCATAAGAAAAATTCATTCGTCGTGCAATTTGGATCGTTTTTCGCGCTTATGCGCATTCCGTCGTAATTAACCGAACATCGCGATCGTACGACCAAACGAACTTTGGTGACCGACCGGATAATATTTAAATCCCACAAATATTATTTTCTGATTAAAATCTTATTTTAATCAGGTCCGTGTTGAAAAATAAATTAAAACGCCTAAAAACGTTATTTTTCAAAGTTTAAGCGCGTACCGTGTGTTTCTGCCAACACAGTGCTTCTACTGAAAACGCAGCCAGTCCGGGCAACTGAAATTTATTTCAGTAATATCTTGGCGAGTTTATTTTTATAGAGTAATAAAAATAATTTAGAACACCATAAACCGGGATTTAAACGATAGATAAAATACCCGGTACCCAGTTAAATAACCGTTTTAGCCATATGCCAGGAATATGCTAAGGTATATGCTAAGGAATATGCTTGGAATATGCTAGGAATATGCTTGGAATATGCTAGGAATATGCTTGGAATATGCTAGGATTATGCTTGGAATATGCTAGGAATATTCTATATGGGAGATCCTATAAATACCCAACCCCATTCAACCCAAAACCCACCAAAATCTGATCTAAAAGCTCTAAGTTGAAGCCATTGCTTCATACCTGACCTACTTGGATCAAGATTAGCTTTCGGGGACCCTTTGTAAGTGTTCCTTCGTTCTTTTATTCGTTTAGCGTTAAAAGTCAAACTTTGTTTGACTTTCTGCGTTGACCAGTTTATGGTCAATGCGAAGTTCGTTTGAACTTCATAACGTGAGCGTAATCACGATGGTTATAGTCCCTAGTGACTATAGCTACTGATTACCACGTTATCTAGTCTCAGTGACGAGTCGTAGTTTCGGCCAAAATACGTGTTATTGCGTATTTTGTAACCAAACTACTTGTGGGTATCAAAACCGTTTTTTTTATACCAAACCTGTTTTCTAAACTTAGTTAAGCATGTTTTAACATGCTTAGCTCGCCACTTTTAGTTTAGTGCTTATATAGGGTCGTAAGGTAAACGATCTAAACAATCGCTTATACTTTCGAACCCGACCCGTTTGGCCGATCATTAGGATCTGACCAAACACATTAGGTGACCATAGTTGTATAGGGAATAACCTTCCGAGGTTATACCTTATGGTCACGTCGTTTAGTTAGTTGTATGATAGGTAGTTTATATGCCTTAGGTAAATTACCAAAATACCCCTTTGACACCAAAATTGATTTTAAGCATATGTAACATAACTTTTGGTATCTAAACTGATTTGGTAACAATATTAGACATGTTAAGGCATATTTTACTTATCATAGGACTAGTTAGGCATTCCGAACGCGTTTTACGCGAACGACGCGTTAAAGTAGCATAAGCTACCTAAACGGGTCGTAATGGGTCGTAAGCACTTAGGTTAGGTTTCATTTTAGTATGTAGGCTTGGTTAAACCACATTACATGAGTTCCCATACTCGTTTGGTTTACGAACCCTCATGCTATCCAATCCTCCGATTTAGGTCCGGTATATTAACATAGTTACCTATATTAGGTGCCGTTTGATATCCGTGATCTCTAGCATTGTTTGGTTATTACTCAAGGACTACTAAGCAATCTCAAGTGAGTACATAGACCCCCCTTTTACTGTTTTCCAAACTGTTTTGGGGTGAAACACATGTGCCTACTTGTTACTTTCATGCTTTCCTGTTTTCACATCATATACTTGCTATGTTCATTAGTACATTTATAGTACATGATTTCATTGTGTTTTTGCTATGTATGTCCATTGTGTGCATACTTAGTACATTGTTTTACATTACATTTTATGCTATGTATGTCCATTGTTTAGTACATTGTTTTACATTACATTTTATGCTATGTATGCCCATTGTGTGCGTACTTAGTACATTATTTTACATTACATTTTATGCTATGTATGCCCATTGTGTGCGTACTTAGTAAATTGTTTTACATTACATTTATGCTATGTATGCCCATTGTGTGCGTACGTAGTACATTTGTTATTCATCACATGCTTACATTTTGGTATGCCATTTGGTTTGTTCAAATGAGACAATGTACATTCATTAACATTAGCTACGCCGCTCGTTAGTAGGTAATGGTACCATAGGACTTGACCACTCCCGTTCCTGAACCCTAGGTTTGTTTGGGTGGAAGGAATGACCGAATTCGATAAACATAACAACAAGATAGACCTTTAAATTCGTTTAGGGGTTTATCGCCACAGTCACAAGGCTTGGATGTATGCATTTTCACAATACCGCATAGATTTTCATATCAGTATAGCATGCATTTGTTCCACAAAACATAACTTTGATTTAAACCATGTTTTACTTCAATACCTTGTTTTTGTGCATTTTACATATGGTTTGGTTGATATATTTCACTTACCATACATAAACATTTTGATATTGATATACACAATTCACGATTTACATTAGACATAAACATTTTGACATTGATATACACAATTCATGATTTACATTAGACATAAACATTTTGACATTGATATACACAATTCATGATTTACATTAGACATAAACATTTTGACATTGATATACACAAAACAGTTTGACATTTGATTATACATAAATATTTTTACAATGGTGGTTTGGTTTGAGTAAGTGATTTAAGTAACGAGGCGTGTGCAATATGATACAAGCATGGTGGATACGCCGCTGGTACTTCCTATATATAAGTGCTTGTATGGTATTACATATCGTAGCGTTATTTGAATCATTTCAATTTAGACATATAACATTTTTACAAATAACATACTTGTCACAATACATTGTTTTACAAACAACTTATCTAATACAAACTCATTTTACTTGGTTATTTACTTAACCATGTATTATTCTTTTATACGTATATATCATTTGGTTTATTTATCACTTTTCCAATGATTTACAAGACAAAGCAAATTTCAAGGTTCATGACTAAACATTTTCTTAAACATAAGTCATGAATTCTATTTTCACAAAACCTATGTATCTCACAGGCATTTTTATTCTGACGTACCTATTTTCACATGTGTTTCTGGATATGATGCATAGGATTTATCAAGTTACACTTAGGCGGACTTGGGCCTTAGCGACAATAAAAAATGCAAGACTAGTTATTTATGTTATGTATTTCTTTGATTGTCAAGACATTGTAACTCTTTTAATCAATAAAACAACATTTCAATTTCCATGTGTTATGAAACAATGATTCTGTTACAACACTCCCCGACGTTTCCGCCACGATTTGATGTTCTACGTGGTCGGGGTGTGACACACCACCACCACCACCACCACCGTCTCCGTCAATCCTCACCACCAACACCGTCTTCGTCGCCGTCAAAACCCACCACCACTGTCGCTGTCATACCAACCACCACAACCTGCCCTTCACCACTGTCGTCTCCGGCGACTGAAACTCCAGCGATTGAAACTGGTGTTGGGGTTTGTTGTTGTGTTTGAGATGGGTGTAGGTGGGAGGCGGTGGTGTTTGGGGGTCATCAGTGTGGGTGTGGTGCCGGTGGTGTTCATAAGCTGAAGATGATGACGGCGGTGTTCATAGGCTGAAGATGATGAAGATGATGATCTCTTTATCTTCATCAGAGATGAAAAGAGAGAGAGAGAAGCTCTGAGATTTCAAAAAGTGAAAACGTAGAGAGATAGTGAGATGGAAATGAAAATAATAAAGAGACAGAGAGACAGACTGACCTTTGACATTGAAAATGATATATATAGTAAATTACCTAAATACCCTTTTGGTTGGCATAATCTGATTCATGGAGAGTGGTTCTCTAGGTTCTTACAACTGGGGGTGGTTTTCGTTTCAGCGGCTCCCTATATGTGTGTGTGTGTGTGTGTATATATATATATATATAAATGGGTTCAGGAGAAAACAACTAGAATTGTGAAAACGGTGAGAACGATTTTCAGCCATAAGATCTTTGTGAATTGTGGCTAAGATGATGCGGTGATATTTTTGTAAATAATGGGAACCTTAGAACTACCAGGAGGGGTAAAATTGGAAGATCCTGATGCGTGTGTAGCGTTATATATTTTTATGTATATTTTTAGCCCTTTTTAACACTTTAGTCAAGTTTTAAATTTATAAAACACGATATTTTACTAACACTAAACACACATATAGGCAAGTGCACCTATCGTGAGCGTAGTTTAGCGTTGGTAAGATACCGAGGTCGTCCAAGGACACAAGAGCTTTTAGTACCGGTTTATCCTCAACGTCTAATCAAATCAAAAAGTTAGAAAAAGCTTTAAACATGAAAATAAAAACTAAAAATGTTGAAAATAAAAAATAAATAAAACAGATAGACAAGATGAATCGCTTGGATCCGACTCGCCTTTAGTGTAACCTTTGATGTTTTTCGCACTTTTGCACTTTTTAAGAGATTATCTTAGTTATAGTAGTAGGCCCCTCTTTTGAAGGTGACGTTACCCTCAACCCAGTAGTTTGAGTCAGCAAGGATACAATCCTAAAGGGTTGGATTATTGAAAGATAATTAATTAAGTTATTAATGCGTAATGTGGTAGGCCCCTCGGCTAAGTGGTTTGAGTCAGCAGGGATACAATCCCAAGTAGCCGGGTTAATGTATTAATAGTAGTTTACATATGAGGGGATCAGGCCATTCGCACCCCCGCCATCCAATACCAGTGGGTATTGAAGGAGGTCCTAGTAAGCTTGACCCAGGTCCTTATAGGATCTATACACTGAAAAAGGCAAGAACCTTACCAAACCATTCCCTTAACCCCCGACTAGGTAGCCAACATATCTCCATATAGACAGTGGAGATATGAATGGTGTAAATCTTTTATTTTATATAGACAGTAAAATAACGCCAAGACACCACAGACAAATAATAAGGAAGTTTCACCTTCAACATAAGAAACTGGTTATTAAAGTCATTAATACAAAACCAAATAAAAAGTGCGAAAAGATTAAAAAACAAAAGTATTACACTAAATGTTTGTCTTCACCAAGTGATGTAAGAGACTTAGGCAAACATTGCCTTTGATTGTCAAGAACTCTTACTAACAATCTTGGATCCCGAGACTACTACACACACTCTATGATGGATGATGGATGATGGTGGTGGATGTGGGTGTTGTGATGGTGGTAGAGTGTGGGTGAAGTGGGAGAGAGGTGGTTTGTCAAGGGATGCTTTTGAAGTGAACCAAGCACCTCTATTTATAGCCTGTAAAGAAGCCCGGACACGGCCCCGTGTCCATCCACTTTCTCTTTCTTTGTTAATTGCAGTTTATCTGCATTAGTTGACCACGCCCCCGTGTCCGCTGGGCACGGCCCCGTATGCAGAAGCGTATCTGTACTATCAAGATTTGCTTGGATTCTGCGAATCTTAGCATTGATCACGGCCGTGTGGAGCTGGGCACGCCCCCGTGTTAGGGAATAGAAGCTTCTACGCTTTTGTCTTTTCTGCAGACACTTGGGCATGCCCCCGTGTCCGCTGGGCACGAGGCGTGTTCAGCCTTCTGATATCTTGTTTTTGCGTGGGAAGATGCTATCGAGGGGTCGGCCATGCCACGTTTATTCCTTTTCTTGTATTTGTGTTAGATTTAGCTACATTTTTGCTTCTTTTGTTCATTTGTGCTCATTTAATCCTGAAAATACAAAAGGAAGACAAAAGCACACTTTTTCCAACATTAATACTAAAAAAATGTTAGTTTATGCCTCATTTGATGTAATTTATATGTTGCATTTTACACACATCAATTCAAACAAGGGTGCACATACACACACACACACACACACACACACATATATACAGAAATGGGTTTAGGAGAAAACAACTAGAAGTGTGAAAACAGTGAGAACGATTTTCAGCCATAAGATCTTTGTGATTTGTGGCTAAGATGATGCGGTGACATTTTTGTAAATAATGGGAACCTTATCAGGAGGGGTAAAATTGGAAGACCCAAACAAGGGTGCACATGCTAATCACATGTCATTTTCCCCACCATATTTAAATGGCAATAACTTTTTTATATGTGATTATTTTTCTAAAAAAATTACATCATAAAACTCAGTGTTTTTTATCTTTCCAACGAGTATACTATTGATATAAATTTTTCGAAAAAATGAACTGGGTTTTTTATGGGGTTTTGTACTTTGTTTCTTTATGGTGTTTTCAACTAGGTTTTTATGACATTTTTCTGAAGTGGGTGTTTTTATGGCGTTTTTCTGAAGTGTGTGTTTTTATTTCGTTTTTAACTGGGTTTTCATGGTTTTTTTTTTCCTGAACTATGTGTTTTATGGCGTTTTCAACTGGGTATTTTCATGGCGTTTTTCTGAACTGGGTGTTTTTATGGCGTTTTCAACTGAGTTTTTCATAGTCTTTTTTTGAACTTGGTGTTTTATGGCGTTTTCAACTGGGTATTTTCATGGCGTTGTTCTGAATTGGGTGTTTTTATGGCGTTTTTATATGAACATCCCGTTCATGTCATTTTTTTAATTTCAAAAGTATAGCAATAGTATACTCACTGGAAAGATAATAAAACCCTCGATTTTATGATGTATTTTAAAAAAAATAATAATCACATATTGAAAAGTTAGAGAGTTTAAAAAAGATGGTCGAATATGCATGTGACTTGCATGTGCATGGTTTTGGCATGTGAGTGGCATTGACATGAGTTTTTTTTTACAATATTACCCTTAGTGTAAGTTAGCATCAACGTCACATGTCAACACCAAAATCGTTCTCACCATTTTCACACTTTTGAGCGTTTTCTCCATATCTTGCCCATATCTATTATATATAATAAATGAAAGTTATTTGGGCCACGTGTCACTTGATTAGGGCATCCTCATTTCTCTTTTCCCGCCCAACAGTGCCATCCCCTTTTCCTTATATAACCTCTCTTCTCACTTCTGATCTTTCTTTACAAACGCCTAGGGTTCTTTCTCTCTCTATATTCAGGCGATTCAAATTCAAATTTCACAAACCTTAATCTTCTTCCAGACGCCACCATAAAATCATCTTTTGTTCATCGATTACTTCATCAAAAGGTTTGTTCTTCTTTTTTTTAGTTGAAACAGTTTCATGATTTCCTGTTATTTATACTAATCTTTTGTGTTTTGTGTCTTTTCATGTAACCATTGTTAGGGTTTCGTTCGAGAGTTAGATCAAGAGATGTGTTGCCGGCTAATGGTTCTCCATAATCATGGTATGTGTTTTTGTTTTTGATTTTTACTTAAGTTTTGTTATCTGAGTTGTTACTAAATGATTATTTTCAATGATCTGTTGCAGATGATAATGATGATGATTGTTCTACTGTCCTTTCCAGTATCATTGTTCCAACATCGTTTAAAGTATGTGTTTTTTGCTACTCCGATTTCCAAATTTTGAGTTTTTAATTATCAAGTGATATACTCTAATTGTCGCTTTATATTTCAGTCTAATCACATTTGTTTGAAATTCATACAATATGTTGCGGGTTATTATAGGTTTGTAATCAAAGAAGTTTAAAGTTTAATTAAACACAAAGAAAGATTATTAAATTTACAGTTAAAATAATTTTTTCTTCTGAGTAAATGATGATTATAATTGACTTGTGCAGCAGATGATGATGGCTTGTCCAAGAAAGGATCTGCTACTGTTGTAATATACTAGAGCAATGGTCTTTCCTGCCTTTTTTGTATTAAAAGAAGCATAAAGTTTGGTTTAAACCACAGTTCTTTATAAACAGAGTTAAGGATTAAGTATATGAGGACAGGGCTCTTCTTCACCAGCTGAAGAAGTGTTTTCATGTACTGCATCTTGGTCTGTTCACTAGAGATCAGCTTTCTATAAATCCTGATGTTAATGCATTGAGTCCTTCCATGGAGTTCATGTCGATTGTTGGAGATATACAATGATTGACTTTATGTACCTAGAGTTTGATTAACCAAAGGAAAACGACTGTTTAGTATCAGCAGTGGTTCGGCATCTACAACGGATTTAAATTTAGTATTTAATTATCAGTGGTTCTTATGTAACTTTAGTATTTAATTATCAGTGTTTCTTATGAGGTGTTTATATGTAACAGTATTTATCACAACTCCTTATTTGTTTGATCTGTATTATAAATACAACAGTTGTTTGATTTTTATACTATTAAATAAAAATGTAGTACACTTGGATGTTAAATAAGTTCCTCATTATGATTATTTGGATATAATGTTTTTGAAATTCGTCTTTTTTTTTTACAAAGAGATGTTTATGGGCAAACCTCTATTTATCGTCAAACATTTGTTTAACAGGAAATATGTTTTTATGTTCAAACATCTGTTTAAGGTCGTTTATGGGCAAACCTCTATTTATCGTCAAACATTTGTTTAACAGGAAATATGTTTTTATGTTCAAACATCTGTTTAAGGTCAAATATCTGTTTATCTCCAAACAACTGATATTGAAGGTGAAATATTTGTTTAAGGTCAAAGATATTTTAAATAGTAAAAAATGATAGTTTTCATTAATCCTTAAAAGTCTGTTGGAACCACTGTTTTGGTTCAAACATCTGATTGTTAAAGTCTGTTGGAACCACTGTTTTGGTTCAAACATCTGATTGCTAAGTCTGTTGGAACCACTGTTTTGGTTCAAACTTCTGATTGTTAAATGTTATCCACTGCTGAGAGACATCCTCCATTTCTTTATGCTGAGAGACAACCTCCGTTTCCACTGATCGGAAAAAATAGCCACTGGTCACTTTTACATTTTTTACATCCACTGATATGGACCATCAGCGGTTTCCCTAAAAAATAGTAACTGCTCACATTTTTATTATTGATGTTGCTAATTAGTAATAGATTGAAATTATTAAATGAAAACTAGAATTGCAATCAAATTACCATTTTACCTGATCTTTACATTCCAATGACATAAGAGTTCTACCAAAATTATTTTCATGATAAAATTTAAAGTTAAATTAAAAAATAAAAAATAATCTTGATGACTATTTGTTCCAAATCAAATTAGTAATTAATGCTGATTTCTTGAGCTTTGGACATTTGATTAAACAAATTTTGAATTTCAAATTGACGGTTATTATATCTTGATTAAAGTTTAAATAAAATTTAAAAAAGTCATGATGACATTTGTTTTCAAATCAAGTCAGTAGTTATTGATAATATCAGTAATTTTGAAATTCAAAATATTCAAAATGGTAATTTAAAATTTTCGTTCTCTTTTTTTTTCCCCCTACTTTGCATATCATTTCTAATATTTAATTACTTTAATAAAGCAGCATATAAGAATATACACTACTTACGTTTGAAATTAAATCTGAAATTTATGACGTACAACAACAGTGGATAACTACAACAGTGGTTAGCAATGTTTATATGTAACAGTGTTTTCCGCATCAATGTTGTAAAGACTGATAGGTTGTTAGATGTCATCACCTCAATGTTTTATATGTGACCATTTTTATGGCATCAGTGTTTATATTTAATTTATATTTAACAGTGTTTAGGACTGTTGTTTATACCTAACTCTATTTATCACATCAATTCAGTGGTTTGATCTGTACTATTAATTGAACAGTTGTTTCATCTTTATACTAATAAAATTCATATACACTTTGATTAATAGTAAGCTCCTCATCTTGATTGTTTGAGTATAGTATTAGAATCAAATTATGAAATGAAAACTAGAATTACAATCAACTTACCATTGTACCTAATCTTTACATTCCAATTACCTACAAGAGTTCCACCAACATTATTTTCATGATAAAATTTAAATTTAAAATAAAAAATAAAAAAAAATTCTTGATGACTATTTGTTTCAAATCAAATCAGTAATTAATGCTGATTTCTTGAGCTTTGGACATTTGATTAAGCAAATTTTGAATTTCAAATTGACGGTTATTATATCTTGATTAAAGTTAAAATAGAATTTAAAAAACTCATTATGGCATTTGCTTTCAAATCAAGTCAGTAGTTACTGATAATGTCAGTAATTTTGAAATTTAAAATTTGCAAAATGGTAATTTAAAATTTTGGTTCTCTCTCTCTTTTTTTTTCTACTTTGCATGTCATTTCTAATATTTAATTACTTTGCATACCTTTGAAATTAAATCTGAAATTTATGACGTCCAACAACAGTGTCAAACTACAATAGTGGTTCAGCATCAACGTTTGTTTATTTGTTTATGTTAACAGTGTTTATATGCTACAGGAGTTCCGCATCAATTTTTTATAGACTGTTAGGTTGTTAGATGTCATCACCTCAGTATTTTATATGTAACCATTTTTATGGCATCAGTGTTTATATGTAACAGTGTTTCGGAACAGTTGTTTTTACTGTGTAACAGTGTTTCGGAGCAGTCCTCACTCCAGTGGTTTGATCTGTACTATTAATTGAACAGTTGTTTCATGTTTATACTAATAACATTCCTATACACTTTGATGTAACAGTATTTATCACATCATTTCAAATTGATGGTTATTATTTCTTAATTAAATTTAAAATAAAATATAGAAAAGTCATTATGACAATTGCTTTGAAATCAAGTCAGTAATTTTGAAATGATAAATATACAAAATGGTAATTTAAAATTGACGTTCTTTGTTTTTTTTTTCTATTTTGCATATCATTTCTAATATTTTATTATTTTAATAAAGCAGCATATAGGGATATACACTCCCTACCTTTGAAATTAAATTTGCCACTGCATTCAGTTAAAATTTTTATTGGATAATCGGTAACCTTGAATTCCAACCTTGATATTTTTTTTTAAGAACATCCATGCTTATTGTATTATTAGCATATTACGTTTAGCAATACTTATTATTTACAAGATTCTTTTTTTTATGTACAGTCTTCAAATGGAGGTTGCAAAGGTTACCATGCTTAACGATCTTAATACATTCTCAAACAACTATTCGATTAGAGTTAAGATTGTTAGCATTTCGAAGAAGATGATGAATGATAACAAAAATGAAATATATCGTCTTGATATGATCTTCATGGATGAGATGGTACCGTATATAGTTGTCTTATCATTTTTTTGGACATATGAATATCCAAATTAGTATAACACCTTTTTTATTTAATCGGATGTTTCATATTCTTAGGGAACTATGATACAAGCCAGCTGTTTGCATAAAATGCTTGGAAAATTCAAAGACTTCCTTCAGTTGGATGAATGTCTTCTTATCACCAAACCTTCTCTTGCTACTAATAAGTCCTCTGCTAAGTATACCAAGAGAAATGACAAAATATCACTTTATTTCTATACTTCTGTTGAGAAATGCTTTGACTGGTCTGGACCGAAATACCGTTTTAATTTCGTTAACCTCAAGGATGTTGTTAAAAATAAAATTGAAGTAAATACAGTTATTGGTATGTAAATCACTACATGATATATATCTATTGTTTTGTCTTATTGTTTTTTTTATTGTTATCACTTCTTAATGCTGTTTTCTTTTAACAATATATTTTTGTTTATAGATTGGATTGGTTATGTGGATGTATGTTTCAATCTAGAGGATACGTCAAAGAAGGATGGGAGCAAGGGCAAGAGACTTAATCTTAGACTTGAAGATCTTGAGTGCGTTCTTTTTATTAAGTTGTTGCATTTTGACGTTTAAACCATTATAAGGTTGCTTGATGTTATTATGTTTTATGTTAATATTTTTAGAGGCCAAAAGTGTCCGGTTACTTTGTGTGATGGTTTTGCTATTGACATGTTTGCTTACATGAATGATAAGAAAAGAGAGAAATATGTTGTTATCCTTTGTCATTTTGGTATGGTCAACCTTTACAAAGGTACAATTTAAACTTAATTAGTTTAATTTTTTTATCTTTAGTAATTTAAACGTTGTATTTATTTATACATTTTAAATTTGACAGTATTTATATTGATCTACATTTGTTTTTATTTTTAAATTCAGGCAAGCGTGGAGTTGCAAATGGGTTTGAGCTGAGCAGACTTTTTATTGACACTGACATTGAAGAGATTTCCTCTTTTAGGAAGAGGTATAGTTAGTAATATGCATATAAACATTGAATATTATTATTTTGTACTTACATTTAATTTTTACGTTTTAATTTGATCGCATGAATCTGTTTAGGTATGTAGAGAAAATTTCAACTTCATCTTCATCAAATGAGCATGTTGGTTTAAATGTTATCTCAAGTGTTGAAGATGAGTTAGTAACCCTGATTTCATGCTTATTGGTTTCCTTGGAACGATATCAACGGTGTGTATTTTCTTATAAGTACTCTACATGCTGAGTTTTTTTATACTCTTTTCTAAGTGTTATTATTTTTGTTTGATATTGATAGACAAAGAAGGTTTTGATTCTTGCCACAATCACAGCTATAAGCACTGATAAACTTTGGTATTACAATGGTTGTAACCACTGTAAGTCAGGTGTGGAGGAAAGATTTGTAACGAAAGAAAATGCGGATGGTTCATTTGATGTTGATCATGCAAAATCGTTGGTTTGTACAAATGATAAATGTGGAGGAGTCGACATCTATTCTATTCCGCGGTTTGAGATTACAGTTTTTTATTTCCTTATACTAAATACTAATATGAATGGTTCATATTAGTAATACTAATGTTTTCATTTGTTTTTAACTTTGATAGGTTCAAGATACCTATTAGGGTGCAAGACTCTTCCGGTACTGTGTCTTTGACACTGTTTGATTTCGAAGCTTACAAGATTCTTAACAAATCTGCAAAAGAGTTACTTACAATCCAAGATCAGGTAACAAATACATGCATTCAGTTGTTTGGCCATGTAGTTAATATAACTTAAAATTAATTTTTATAAAATTCTATGTCCTCAATTATGGAATCATTCTGCTTATTGTAATTTATATTAATTTTGATAAAATCATAGGTTGTTAATTCTGGAGACATACCGAACCCATATCCTGAGATATTTGACACATTGATTGGAAAGAGGTATGCTTTCATCATAAGTGTTAAAGACTATAACATTGAGCATCAGGTTGAAAACTATGGTATTTCAATGGCCACTAACGATGATGAGATCCTTGCTGCGCTTTCCGCCAAATTCACTCTTAACCAGGTTTAAATCTTCATTATGTGAATCTTTTAATTTTATAGTTATATCTTTTTGAAATAGATTTATACCACTGTGTGTATTTTATGTTATTGTGTATTATGTACTTAAAGCATGAGTAGTCCGTATCGTTGGATGTTCCAGATTCCTGCAGTTTGTCTACTCCTGTTGACCTTATGAAGGTAATATGAGAATTTGTTTATTTGTACTAATTTTTTTGAAACGTTAGTACTTATTGTCTTTTTATATCAGGATGAGATGTCATGCTGTGGTGACAATGTTACCCCTTTATCCCAACCACTGGTAGGCACTAAGAATCCCTCTTCAGATGAAACAAAACGTAAAATTCTTGAAGTGTTCGATGTGGATGATGCATTAGGTTGCTCCTCGACAAAGCGCCGCATCAGTGATGAACTGTGTCAGGATGAAGATGCTGGTGTTTCGACGCTTTTGATTTCAAAGATTGAAAAATAGTTTTTTCAGTATTTTCAAATACATTTACGTGTTGATTTCATATGCTGTTGCCATGTTGAACTTATGGTTTTCGTTTTTTTGCTTTTGGGTGTTTGGTGGGTTATGTTTTGGACTCATTGTGTGGTTTTGAATTCCTGAAAACTTATCTGCTTATTATACTGTTATGTTCTAATATTATAATGACTATGATCTTTCTTTGCATATTATTATCTATATTGTTAAATAAATATTGAGATGTCAAAGAATTCACGTTCATCTTCTACGGCAGCTAATTCATCTCAACGAAATTTACATAGTAAGTGAAATTATAACTTCTTAACTCATGTATCAGTTGTTAAGTAGCATCACTTAATCCTTAACTCATGTATCAGTTGTTAAGTAGCATCACTTAATCCTTAATCACGATTCTCTATCCACTGACTACTACATCAGCAGTTGTTAACCATTAGTAGTTCACTATCAGTTGTTAAGTACCCTTAGTGTTTTAATCACTAGCAGTGCTTACAAGTTTTTCATCAGCTGTTTCACTTAACAGTAGTTTCACATAACAGTAGTTTCGCTTAACAGTAGTTTCACTTAACAGTATTTTGCTTTATTCATTTTAAATTCATGTTAAATTCATTATTACAATTAAAGCCAACATAAATGCACACTTGCATTATGTTAAACATACATAACGGACACAAAACGCCATACCTAGAAACATAGAAGGATATCCAACTTGGTAGACTTGACAGAACTTACAGACTCGAAAACAAAAGATTGTAACATACAACGAGTTTTCAAATTTCTTTATAATGAAAACTCAAGGAGTGAATGGTGCACTTCGGAATGTAGCTGATAACCCCCTTTTTGGTGTAGCTCTTCGATTTTCCTTGAAATTCCCAAGCTTGGTATTTTCATATCTGCCACTGGGGTTATATTCATTCATATGCACCAAACAACTTATGTTTTAGCAATTGATCGTTCTGATCAATCACTTCCTTATGTGCATCGCACTAACTTCTAGGAGGTTGTCAAGTATTCTCGCCAATGTTTTCGTAGTTGGTGTTTTGCGTATCTTTACATCCGCAGCCATTCTGTACAATAAAAATATCCATAGTAAGACGGCTGATACAGTACTTTCATAATGCATATAAGTATACATATATGATGAACCCAAGATGAGGAACCCAAAACACAGTTGATCTGAAATGAAGAAAACACATTCAAATGACCAATACGATGAACCCAAAACATATAGTCTTTAACCAACTTTATATGAGAAACAAAACAACAACCATACCCAAATTTCAACATGAACAGCAAAGACTTAAGAAACTCAGATTTCAACATTAACAGCAGATACTTAAGAAACCTGTCCCTGTTTTAATCGATTGTATATTTTAAACATTTCAAACAAACTATAACACAAAAACAATCTTAGATTAACGCCAAAAACCAAAAAACCAGTATTAATAAACAGATAAAACCAAAAACATCACAAACAAACCTTTATAATAACCAAAACCCAAACCTCTGTTTTGATACCCGAGCCAAAAACCCACAATAATCAAACAATATTTCCCACAATAATCAAACAATATTTTCACACAAAAGCTGTTACTTTCATACAGTTGTGAAAATGAGATATCATCAAACATCAACTTACATAGGGTTACACAAGCATCTAACAAGAACAGAGGGTAAACCATAGTGTCGATCATGTTTTAGGTATGTGATTTTACCTTGGATTGTTATAACAACAAATGGTTGGTGAGGAGATTAAATGAAGATGAAGATGATGATTCGTGTTCGGAGTAGAGATTTTCAGATATTTTTGAGAAGTGTGATCGGTATTTAGGGTAATTAAAGGATATTTCACAATTGTCAAACAGTCAACATAGGGAAGTGTGAGGGAGGGACTCAAACTGTTATGAATTTATAAGATCAAGGGCTCAAAAAACCAAAAAATGAATTTAGGGGCTCAAGTTGATGTTTCACACATATGACAGGGACGCAAATTGCATTTTTCTCTAAACATAAATATTACTTTTTTTCAACATATTTTATAAGTTTTGGGGTGATATCAGCAGATGTTAACCACTGCTCTTCCTTAACACTTAATCCTTAATCCCTGCTTCTGTATCTACTGTTTACTGCAGCAGCAGTTGTTAAAAATCTGTAGTTCACTATTATTGGTTAAGTACCATCAGTGTTTTAATCACTAGCAGTGCTTAAAAGTTTTCCATCAGCTGTTTGACTTAACTGTAGTTTGCGTTATTAATTCTAAATTCATGGCTTCAAATTACTTTTCTTGGTAAACGAGTTATAGAAGCTCTAGTTATATCTGGTAGGAACATTGGCACGAGAGTTTTTATTCTAAGGATTAATATGATCCCGTTTGACAAAAAAATACCTTTTCAATTTCAACAAAGACAATTTCCTTTATCAGTTTGTTTTGCTATGACAATTAACAAGTGTCAAGGACAAACGTTATCAAAGGTTGGTCTTTATTTGAAAGATCCTGTCTTCACTCATGGTCAGTTGTATGTTGCATTATCAAGGGTCAAGACCAGAGAAGGTGTTAAAATACTAATATTCGACGCTGTTGGAAAACCAACAAATAAGTAATGTTGTTTACAAAGAAGTTTTTACTAGGTTGTAATCATTGTGAGCAATGTTAAAACCCTATTTGACCGAAGTCAAGCTACTTATGTTAAAAGCTAATTATAATAGATAAAACACTGTTTGAGGAATGTTAAAACGCTGTTTGACCAAAGTCTGTTTGACCAAAGTCAAACTACTTTTGTTAAAAGCATAACCGTCAGTATTTCTTCATCATCATTACACATCAAACATCTATCATCTCTTCTTTCAAAAATCACTTCTCCCCAGTCATTTTCTAGGGTTTCAATTTTCTTTTCCTCTATCTTCTACACTTCAATCACCTGAGGTTTTATTATTTTTTCTTCAGCAACTGGTATGTACATTCCTATTGATGAACTTTATATTGTTTAATCTATGTTAATTTAAATCCTATCTTGCTACTAATACGATTTTAAATGTTTATTGCTATACATTCAAGAAGGGTTTACTTATGTGTTTGAATTATCTGTTAAGAACATGTTAAAATAATTATTATTTTTAGAAAATTTTTAACTCATACTCTGTTTCTATTAGAAAACTCATCATGACAATTGCTTTCAAATCAGATCAGCAAACTACTGCCCATAGCCAAGAAAGTATAACTTAGCAGATATTTCCTTTGGCAAACATATACCATAGCAGTGGTTTTGAAATTGCCGGTAATTTCAAATTCAAAATGCCTTGGGATATATACTTTGCAATTAATGCACGTTAAGCAATCACTTCTGTCTTATGCTAAAGGCGTCTTATAGGTAAATGAATAGGTTAATTGTAATTATAATAACGTGTTTAATTTTATATTTTTCCCGTGTAAATGCATTAAAAGCCTAATAAGTGTCGCATGATATTCTTTCGTCTGACGATGTATTTAGTCATAGCCTTCTTCATTGGGTATATAAAATAGATTTGGCAGAGGTTTTGATCATTACCATTTTCATCTATCTACTCAATCATCTTCAAAAATTTTGTTGACGAGATTTTCACAAGGCTCTTTGCAGGATGGAAAAATTTGGGTTTCAAGTGATTGTTGACGAGATTTTCACAAGGCTTTCTGCAGAAGATATTTGCCGTTTCAAGTGTCTTTCCAAGAATTTTTATAGGGAATTGTCAAGTCATGCATTTCAGATGATGCATGCTCTCCGAAGTGGAGATTCAGTACAAAAGAAACTATTATCCTTTAAAGACACGTCAATTGTCATTGACAACGTAGTTGGTGGTAAGTTGGATGTTGTTAGTAGTAAAACCTTAAGTTTTCCTAACAATGTCCACTCTAGCTTCTTACGTATTCTATCTTCATTTAATGGGTTGTTGTTAGTTTCCAATGAAGGGATTTGCTGTCAGTTGATTCTTTGGAATCCAACTATCAGGCAGTATAAGGTTTTGTGTGATGACTACTTTAATTATAATCATCATCGAAACTCTGATACCGGTGGAATTTATTTTGATCAGTTCAATGATCTCAAAGTGCTGAACATCAGATGTTACCGTAATGTAACTGCTGCTCGTGTTTACTCACGACGCCGTGAGTCATGGACAACAATAAATTTCAGTATCGTAAACAATTATAGTTCAAGTCGTTATTCATGGTCTACAGGAGTTTATGCTGATAAAACCATATATTTTATGGTTTCAAATTATTGGTATCCACTAGGTGAGAGGAACATCGTTTGTTTTGATGTTGTTAGTGAGACTTTCAGAATGCTTCACTTTCCTGAGAGTATTGTAGTCAATCCTTGCCAAGGGCATTTTTTGACCATTGCAAAGAGGTTGCATTTGATTGTTATTGGAAAGTCTGCTGAGCTAACTGCTGATTTGCTCAGATATGAAGAAGAAGGCTGGAAGAAGATGTTTGTTTTCAATAATCCTCGTGTAGTTGGTTACGTAGATGCACGCCGAAGTACTAATATAATTGAAGACAACAAGTGGTTGATAACAAGCATCTGGGGGGATATGATTGAAGTTGATCTCACCAATGAACTTCTGAAATACCTCCAACATGTTGACAACTACAATGGTCCGAAAGGAGCTTTACTTATCGAAACTACTGTTTCACCAATAGATTAGGAATTAGGATCCTGTATTTTATTGAATGCTATTATCTGTTTTGACAATTGTATCTTTTATATAATTAGTTGTGTTAAAATTATTAATAATGTTTGTTATTAAAATTAAGTAAATGAATATCGATGTTTGAGAGTGTAAATTCTTGTAATATTGGCAAAGGTCGGTTTAAATGATCAAAGCTTTGTTATTGAGAACAGGTGTTTCAAAATTAAACAGTGGTTGATACATCTGTTGAATTGGGTCAACAGATGGATGAACTTTGTATGCTGTTTAACACTTGTACTTTTTATAAATATTTAGGTTTGAGAGTGTAAAAGCTTGTAATATTGGCAAATGTATGTTTAAATGATCAAAGCTCTGTTATTGGGAACAGATGTTTGAAAATAAAACAGTGGTTGATAAATCTGTTGACTTTGGTCAACAGATTGATGTCCACAGATGTTTGAAACTACTGTTCAGAAAACTGTGGTCGAAACCGCTGTTTGGTTAAAATGGTGGTTTAAAACCACTGTTGGGTTAAAACTGTTTGGTCTTTTAAGGCTTAAACAGATGTTTGGCCTTTTGTATCAAATGTTTCGACTTAAACAGTTGTTTGATCTTAAACACATGTTTGACCTTAAACAGATGTTTTGCCTTAAACAGATGTTCTTATTCTATATCAGATATTTGGACTTAAACAGATGTTTGGCCATAAACAGAAGTTTGGCCTTAAACCAAACATCTGTTTAAGCTCAATATCTGTTTAACTATTTGTCAATATCTTATTGACTTTTGGTTAACATCTGTTTCAAATTTGGTCAACATCTTATTTTGTAAAAGAGGTACAAAAACAAATATTTTTTTGAAAATCCCAAATCACCCTATCATGTAAGTGCATTGATGTAAAAGTGGAAATTATATTATTCATATGGTCCTGTTGTGGTTTTGTTTGTCCTCTAATATGAGTTCATGATCTAATCCGGTGATTTGAAGTCATTGTTGTTGAATTGAATGAGATGGTTGATGTAATGTGGTCGTATTACAAACAAATAGTAATTTAATTAATCTAAATAACTTTCCCGAGCCCGGGAAGCAATCCCGGGTAAAAACCTAGTATATATATATATAGGGAGAAGATCATGCGAGAACCTCCTCTTATTGCGAGAACCGCGAGAACCAATGTGAACACAACAAAAAATGCCTAAAAATAGCTAAAAATCACACAATTTTTTTTTAATATTTTTTATATAAAAATCGCCACTTTTCGAAGCCAATATATTTAAAAAAAAAAAAAAAATTTTTGCCACTAAAAGTAGCGATTTGAGCATAAAAAATATTAAAAAAATTTTTAGATTTTTTTAGGTTTTTTGGGGGTTTAGTTTTTAGCATTTTAGCTTGAGGGGGTGGGAGGGGGGGTTTAGGTTTTTTTTTTTTGGGGGGGGGGGGGGGGGGGGGGGGGGTTTAGGTTTTTTTTTTGGGGGTGGGGGTTAGGTTTTTTAGCTATTTTAGGTTGTGTTCACATTGGTTATCGCAATAAGGGTGGTTCTCGCATGAACTCCTCCCTATATATATAGGGAGGAGTTCATGCGAGAACCGTAAGAACCAATGTGAACACAACCTAAAATAGCTAAAAAAACCTAACTCCCCAAGCTAAATGCTAAAAACTAAAACCCACAAAAAACCTAAAAAAAACTTAACCCCCCCCCCCCCCCCCCCAAAAAAAAAAAAAACCTAAACCCCCATCCCCCACCCCCCAAAAACCTAACCCCCCCCCCCCCCCCCGAAGCTAAAATGCTAAAAACTAAACCCCAAAAAAACCTAAAAAAATCTAAAAAAAATCTAAAAAAATCTAAATTTTTTTTTCTTTTTTTAATAATTTTTATGCTCAAATCGCTAAACCTAAAAAATCTAAAAAAAATCTAAAAAAATCTAATTTTTTTTTTCTTTTTTTAATAATTTTTATGCTCAAATCGCTACTTTTAGTGGCAAAATTTTTTTTTTTTTTTAAATTTTAATTTTTTTTTTTTTGCTTCGAAAAGTAGCGATTTTTATATAAAAAATATTAAAAAAAAAAATTTTTGTGTGATTTTTAGCTATTTTTAGGCATTTTGGTTGTGTTCACATTGGTTCTCGCGGTTCTCGCAATAAGAGGTGGTTCTCGCATGATCTTCTCCCTATATATATATATATATATATATATAAACTGAGTATGAATAGTAGTTATGTTTTTAAAATAATATATAGTTCTTTTCAATATTATTATTATTTCAACATTATATTATAAATATGATAGATTGTTATTACTATAATAATCTTTTTTTCATACTTTTAACATTTTAATATTACAATAGATTACTATTATATTTACTTTTAAGCTTAAATATATTTCTTTAGTGTTAACTTTTAATTTTTTATATTATTGATACTGTTTGAACTACATCAGTACCGTATAATATAACATCGGTATAGTTTTTTTATTATTATTAGCGTCATCATGTGCTTATTTTTATGTACGATTCGATAAAAGTTCTATTCGAACGGGCCATATATAGTTGATTTTGTTTATCATCACAAACCGAACATATACCATCCAAACAACGTTGGTAACGGTACCGTATTCATTTTTATAGTTTTCTAGACATGACAGTATAAAATTTATTGACCACAAAATTATATTCACAATACAGTATTTTTTGGTATCGTAAGCTATATCGAGTGTCAGTACAATACCGGTATCATAACTGACCGGTACCGACTGAACAACACCGGTACCGACTGAACAACACCGGTACTGGTGTTGATATTCGTTTTATTGTTTTGAATCGATGTAAAACACCTGTCGATTGACAACGATTGTTATGCCGAGTGCCGGTCTCGTATTGATACTGTAATGAACCCAAAGGATAATGACCAAAGATCCACAGCGATTCGTGCGGGAATCCCACTATATATTAATGCAATCTCTTGATGAATTGTACCTAAGTGAATACCAAGTAGTTGTTTATTTTATTTTTTGTTTAAAATTTCAAGTTTCAGTGTTTCATTCTTAAAAACATATTAAATTAAATATTTCGTTCAATCAGTGGCGTCTCTGAGAATTCACGTACCTTGTTCGAGCTAAAAAAAGTGCCTATATGCTTTAATGATAAACAATATAATTACGAAAATGACAACAATTGAGCCAAAAATCGTATATTATATTGATTAAGTTGACCAAGTCTATACCAGCATCCCTTTTAGGACCTTTCGCGACCAATACCTTAAGCTCATCCGTATTAAGTCCTTCCCACCTTCTTAGATCAAATATATCCACACGTTCTTGCTCTTGTTGCTTTTCAAAATTTTCTTGTTGCTTTTCAATGTCTTTTACTTCAACACGTTCTTCCTCGTCTTGTACTTCCACACGTTCTTGTTCTTGTTCCTGTTCTACTTCAACATCTTCTTGTTGATTTTCAACATTAACTATAGGTAGATTAGGCGCCAAAAACTTTTGTATAACACCGGCTTGAGACTTCACCAATTCTTCCGCTCGTTTCCTTTTTTGACGTTTTTGCCATCCGGATGCTTGTTTAGGAGCCATTAACTCCTAAAAATAATAATCGACGTTCAATTAACAAGAATTCCATATAATGATTCCTCCACTGATGGCAACTTATACAATGATTCTTCTTTTACATAGATTAATATTTAATACATGGTTTACAAATTACAACCATTCGCGGATCACAACACAACTATCTAGCATGAGTAATATACAATTTACATCGTAATTTGTAGATTACCGCGATCTACCAATATATGACAATACTCAATAGTCAATTCAATACGATACGCCATACGCGGATACGGGCAACATGGTTTCGATGTTAACAACAATTAACAGACTAACAGTTTAACAATTAACACTAAACCAACGAACGAACCTTTTGAGTTCTGAATCTTCTGATCGATGTTCTTGTTCGCGTCTCTGATCGATGTTGTTCTTGTTCATGTCTCTGAATCTTCTGTTCGCAGCAGCCCAGGCCCAACGATTCAACGAAGTTCTGATAATGTGATGATGTTCGGCTGCTTGTTACTCTGATGAGTTTGTTCGTCTCGTCCTTTCAAATTCAAGGGGTCCATGAAATTGCCGTTGTGTGGTATAATTTTTATTTAAATCATATTAGTATTGAGCCAATAAACCTAATGTGTAGTGGGCTAAATTATAAACCATTAAAAAGTATTTGATAATATGCCTATATTGGAATTGGTATGTGTTTACAATTTTTTTTTAAAATAACATATATAAATCGAATTCTTTTAAAAAATCCCGTGCCCCTCGAAATCACGAGCCTTGTGCGGAAGTCCTCCCCACACACCATCATAGCAGGCCCTGCGTTCAACTATAATCAAGTTATATTGCTTCAGTTATAAATAAATCATATATGTAATTGGTCTTTTATAATGATGATGAATCGAACCATTATCGTACGAGCAACATAAGTACTGATATTTGTTTTTACGCATTTTTCGATGTTCCTACGGGTTTAGGGATGAACCAATCTGATTTCAACAAAATAATATCGATACCGCTAAAACCTTGTCAGTTGCTACTATTCATTATCGGCATAAGTTTAGTCGAAGACGGAGTTGTATTAGCCCATGTATTCATTTTTGTTTCTTTAATTGTTATATTTAGTTCTCGTATTGTATCAGTTTCATAATAACCAAACCGATACCTACCAAAAACCCGGCACGAAGTGCAGGAAAACCCACTATTATGTATAATTGGAAAATGAGTATGAATAGTAACTTTATTATTATAACAAATATATAGTGTTTTTCTTCATATTTTTATTTTTTTAATACCAGAATGGATTCTATTATACATATTATTATTATTTATATTTAATATTTAAGTTAATATTTATATATACAATTGGAAAGTTTAATTTTTATAATAAGATATATAGTTTCTTCCCATACTTTTATCATTTCAATGTTAAATAGATTACTATTATATTTACTTTTTATTATTTTAATACCAGAATAGATTCTTTTTTTTAATATTACTGATATTGTCTGACCAATATCAGTACCGTACCATATAACATCAATATATTTTTTATTATTATTAGCGTCGTCATGTGCTTATTACTATGTACGATTCGATAAAAGTTTTTGTTGAACGGGCCATATATAGTTGATTTTTTTATCATCGCAAACCGAACATATACCGACCAAACAACATTGGTAACGGTACCGAATTCATTTATATAGCTTTCTCGACGTGGCGATATAACATTTATTGACACAAAGTTATATTCGCAATAAAGTATTTTTTTGTATCGCAAGCTGTATTGAGTGTTTCTACAATACTGATATCATAACGGACTGATACCAACCGAACAACACCGTTACCGGTACAGGTATTCGTTTTTATTGTTTTCAATCGATGTAAAAATGTGTCGATTGGCAACAATTGTTATGCCAAGTACCAATATAGCACATGTACTGTAGTGAATCAGATCAATAATGATCAAATTCCCGTAGTGAAGCGTACATGAATCCCACTAGTATTATTATAATACTAAAACTACTATTCATAAAATAATATATTTCACAATTTTCCAAGCCTCGCACTTGTGAATAATTAGATTTAAGATTTAAAAACATGATGACCCTAAACAATACCAAACTTTTTGTCTAGCACATGGTTTGCGTTCTTAACCCTAGACATGATCACTATGAATGAATCATTCTAAGTACATATATAACACAAAAGATGATAAGTGAACTATCAAATCTTACTATAAAATAAAGTTTATGACTTTATCAATGATAACGTACAAAAGGTTGTAAAGATCAAGTTTTTAGTTTGTACCGTCTACGCTTTTGTTTTTGAAGATCGAGAGATCCGATCGAAAATATGAGATCCTATAAAATATTTTAGGGTTTTTTTTCCTCTCATATGTGTTGTGATTAATACAAATGACTGTTACTTATTTCGATGAAAAGTTAATGAATTTGCGTTTTCGAATGGTATACCCTTATAGTGGTAGACTTCATGCCTTTTATAATTCAATTTGACAATTAGTTCATTTTTTTTAAACAAATTTATTAATTTCTTTGTTACCGGCTCAAACCAAAACCCAAGCAAGATGAGGATCACATCGATATCTTACCAACCTGTGGTGAAGATTAAGTTCCTATGCAAGATCATCACATTATTGCAAAACAAAATCAAAAGGTTTTGAGATCAGGATTGGAACTTAACATACGTCAATGCACTGGATTTTTAATTATGATAGTCGTCATTTGATATACGATAACTCTTTTAGTTAATTACAAGATTCCGTCGTAAATTTGTTTTTTTGGTATTATGCAAGGATAATAACGATATGGTTATAGCGTGTAGAATTGTGGTTTCTTTACGCATATTCTTGATCACATATATGATTCTCTCCTACCCCATGAATGTAATATATGTCTTACCAACTTCCTCAATGTGAGCCTGAGCCTTGATTAAGACTCATGTTAAAGATAAAAGAAATAGAGATAGATAAATCAATACTCATTAGGGGTTACCTGGATAATAAGAGTTCTATGGTGAACTAATTATTCTAGAAATCTAAGTTCATCATACCATTCTTCATGAATGTAAAAAATTATGCGGCTTAACTAGAAGAATTTTGAAAAATATGATTGAATATAATTTAACTCGATCAACTAAACTTAGAAAAAATACATAAGTATGACAGGTAAACGAGGAACAAGCTGCGTCGCAATCCACTTTTGAATGCCAAAATCCAGCTCTACCGAAAATAAAACTTCGGTTCTTTGCCGTCGCGAAATTGTTGTACACGACCCTCTACACTCTGTCAAAAAAATTAACAGCTTCAGGAGCAAGAGAACAAAATGTATTAAACGCAAAGGAAATGAAGACATAGCTTCGTGAGAATTATATATGTTTACTTGTTAGAAACAATCATTAATGCATAACATAAGACGGATACAATTTAAATACCCACAAAACTAGTATATATAACTTTGATAGCATAAACAAAAATAAACACAACGAAACAACGGCTATAACCATAAAACTAAATAAGTGTGTTAGGGTACGTCCATATTCTCACTAATTTTTCATTTTATTAATCGTCAGTTTTTCGGTTAAACACACAATAACTGTCAATTATAAACTTAGAAGTAAAAATGAAATAATAAACGTAGAAACGGTTGAGTAGGATTCTTACGGTTTGCATCATTGAAAGGTATGCAATACATCCACAACTAATTAGTTGCTAGCTAATGATCTAGTGGTATGATGTTTGCCACCATAAATGTGACGTGAGTTCAAATTCTTGCAAGTGAAATGTTCGGTGGTATTTAGATGTAAAAAAGAGTTGTTAAAAATATTGGTTTTTAATTCTAGTTATTTAGTAGAGCTTTCAGTTCCTAATAATTTAATGGGTTTTTTTCTCTTAATTATTTAGTGTTTCACATATTTCATCAGTTCATAATAATTTAACGGTGTGTTCCCGAGTTAAAAATCCCTCCCCTCCTCTCCATGTCTTTCCAAATCGGAAAGACTATTTTCAGGCAAAAAAAAACCCATTTTCCCTCCTCTCCCCTCCCCTCCCCCTGTTAATTAGAGGAAAGCTTTATTCCATCAATCACAACCTTTTCTAGTGGAAATGTTCATCACTCACAACCCTCAAAACCCAACAAAGCAATTAAATAAAACATGAAACAAGACCCAAAAGATAATGCGTCAAAAAAATAACGCGTTAATAAGTTAACGCATGATAGTTCTTGGTGGCGGCGGTATGTTGTTAACTTTCATGCGTGATAATAAACCATCACGGGTTAAATTGCTTCCACCCCGGGTGGCCTAAGCATGTTGCTTGTTTTTATCACAGGTAATCATTGCACAAAGCAAACTTGAATACCATGATAGCAAATCTATTTGAGTGTTTAGTTTCTGTAGCAGATAAAACCATCAGAACATCGATATGTTGTTCATGGAGCAACAACTTCACACAAAAGAACAAGACCAGTGGATCAAACAAAATCCATGACTACCTGCACACTTCAATTTTCTCATTTACTACGAGGATTTTTTTGTGAGGAAATTGAAGTTAGATTACTTTGAGCATAAAGACACAGCGTTGTGGACGCCATGCCACCAGCCATAAAAAAAGAAACCCGGCAATCTGGAAGAATTTTGATTTGTGTTTGAAGTCCGATAGCCACGAGATGGCTAGGTGCAAACGATGCGGAAAGTTTATGAAAGCGGCAGCCAACTCAACGCTAAAGAAACATATCGACCGCCATTGCCCCGTGACCAAGGCGAAGAATGAAAAGGGCGAAGGATCCGGGACCGGTTCTTCAAATGTTTAGTGTGTAAACCAGTTTGTTTAGCTAAGGCCAGTGTGTTATGTTTAGTTATGTTTGGTGTTTTATGTTTGTTTATTTACGATGTAATCGTTTGTGATAAATCTATGGTGTGTTTTACTAATTTGTGTTTGTTTAAGACTTAATGTGATATTGTGCATTTAATCCTTTTTGATACCTCCAAGAACCGGGTACTGTAAGAACCGGTTACGGGTAAGAACCGGGTACTACCTGTTTATTTTCAATAAATGTGGAACCGGGTAAGAACCGGCGGGTATTTTAAACCCGGAACCGGTTCCTCTATACATCGGGTTGGAACTGAAACCGAGTACGGGTCGGTTCTACCGGTTCGGGAAATATGTATCAACATTAAACATGTTAAAAAAATTATAACCAAATGAATTACTCTTAACCTAAACAAACTGAACAAAAATATTATATAAAGATAAATTAGGTGATATAAAAATTTGAAAATTGGTTTATATAAGTAGTGAATGAAATTTTGTTTAAAAAAAAAAATTGGCTGAAAAATGCTATTTATTTATATATAAGGACATATATAGAGTTGTTGGAAATTTCCCATATGTCTCATTTTCTAAGCGACATACTATTCCATATATGTTTGACAAGGAAAGAAGTAAAGCAACAAGTTCAGTAGTATTATCTTGAAATGAACATAGATGGAAAAAAGATATATAGTTAACAAAAATAATTATCACAAATCCAAAATACTTCAAATCTTATGCAATTAAGGACATACATGCCAATAATCCATAGCGTGTTCAAATCGAAGGCATCGTCGTCCTCTCAACGACTTATGAAGTCTTCGATCGCTTCGAAAAATAATTACAACTTGCATAAACACACATAATACAAACAACCAAAAAACATGATACAAGCTTCATTCTAAGACAAGATATTACCTTATTTTTACCCTTGTGAAAATTAGGGTTACACATTTCTTCAACTACAGCATCCAACCCGGAAACAATCCATTATGATTGTTGGCATTGACACCAGCAACATTCATCTCATCCGAGCCGATAGGGTTGTATCTCAATCCATTGAAACTGGAGATATACACAACATTGAAAGGAGTCAGTTTTGGTAAAAACTAGTGTGATTTTATCCATCTTTTGTATGTTTTTTAATGCGAAATCGAGAAAAGTGAACCTGTTGTGCATGGCGGTGTTCAATCCTAAAGGCTGGAAGAACTCATCAGAGTGTGTAGGAAGGGGATTATAGGGGATTGTTTGTGCATTGGCTTCCCACATTTGCCTTGGAAACTCCTGAGCATTTTCTTCAAGCTGCACAAAATAGTTCATTAATAAAGTTATTATTATAATAGGTGTATAAAAAGATTAATTTTAAGGTTGTAAACTAATATATGCATGGTTTAACTAAATCTACTTGTTAGACTTTCAGAAAATCAGCATATGAAAGTATTACTTTTAGATCTAAAATGATATAAATCTGTTTCATTTTCTAAGATTTAAACTAATGAATTGATGGAGATTCCACGCCAAATAATCATGGAGGGTAGTGAGCGAAAGTATAAGAATTTGGTTAGGGTGTTTTGAAGGAAGAAAAACTGTTACCTTATTCCTTAAGGCTTTATTTGTTTCAGCAAGAACTTGCTCCTGCAAAATGGGAAATAATTACAAGTAAGAAAACAAGAATATATAAAGAAACTAGTTATTAGACAACTTTCATGCTTGTAGTATAATCAATTTGCATTCATGGACACATATATACCTTTCTTTGTAGCTCAGCAAGCTGATTCAACATGGATTGAGTCTGAAAAATATATAACAGATAAACAACGAAACAGTTAAAGAGTTCATATGATCTTCCAACCTTAGTTGCATAACGTTATATTTCTATGTCTACGAACACGTGATATGTTATCGAAAATAAGACCATATTGCTTTTGTTAATTCTGGGCTCAAGTCTGTACCTTAGTTGATCTGATTTTCCTCAAAGAAGTCTCCAGTTGATGCTCAAGTTGCTCTAGCTCCTTAGTGTTCAATGGGGCCAAATCTTCTCCAAGAAGATTTCTGCATAGATCATTATAATTATGATATTAAGTATGTTACAACAATATGTTTTCTTTAGGATTAAATAAATAAAAAATACTATTAGATTTTTACACACGGAAGAACTCTACATGTGTTAAATCATTTAATTACGTATTAAGCATGTTAAAACAATTTTTTTTCTTTGTGTTTAAAGAAATTAAAAATAGTTTTTGGATTTCAAAATACTGAACAACTCTGTGTTTAACTACCATATTAAGCATGTTACAACAATTGTTAATCTTCGAGATTAAAGAAAATAAATCTATTTTTTTTTATTTTTTAGAGTGAATTGCAAGTTGTGTCCTTTATCTTTAGGCCACTTTGCAAGTGTTGTCCTTTATGTTTAAAGTTGACGAGTTTTGTCCTTTATGTTAAAAATCAAGCACGTTTTACCCTTTGGTCTTAAAAATCAAGCACGTTTTGTCCTTTATGTTTAAAAATCAAGCATGTTTTGTCCTTTATGTTTAAAAAATCAAGCACGTTTTGTCCTTAAAAATCAGGCACGTTTTGCCCAAAAGGGTAAAACGTGCTTGATTTTTTAACATAAAGGACAAAACTCGTCAACTTTAAACATAAAGGACAAAACTTGCAAAGTGGCCTAAAGATAAAGGACAAAACTTGCAATTCACTCTATTTTTTAAATACTGAAAAACTCTACATCTGTAAGATCATTTTAACTACGGTATTAAGCATGTTACAACAATATTTTTTTTCTTGGTATTAAAGAAATCATATTATTTGGATTTTTTAAAACTGAAGAACTCTACATCTGTAAAGTCATTTATTAAGCATGTTATAACAATAGTATTTCATGTTGAATAAAGAAATCAAACAAATATTTTTTTTAGTTTTTAAAACTGAAAATCTTAATAGAAATCAAACAAATAGCTAGTTTTTGGATTATAAAACACTGAAGAACTTAACTCTACATCTGTAAAATTTGGAACCAGTGTTATACCTTTGAGACCGTTGCAGAACCTCCACTCTTGCCTTTAGCCTTAGGTATTCGTGGTAATTGTACTGCTCAAATATTTAAATGTCTTGGTCAAGTATGGATCATCATAATACTGAAATTTCTTGTCCCACATCATATCATATATATATAAAACTGTATAAATTTATCATATGTGAAACACCATGATGAACTCATCTTATTATCTTATGGTTTTTATATGGATGTCCAAAGGGTTCTTCAATGTACCCTAATCATAATTTTGCATCAATGGCTCAGTTTGTTCATCATGGTGCATCTATACATCTAGGTGATGCTACAAGTCAAAGAAAAAAAAAAGGTGTCTTTTTTTTTTGAGTATGGTATGTCAAAATATTTTGTTAATGATGATGTCAAAATAGAAATCTTTGGACTATTAGCAACAAACCTGGCTCTCATTTTCTGGTTGGGTGGCTTTCAATGATCCAAAACTACAGCTGTGGTACTTCTCAAGGGTTTTCACCATGCTTAAATGGAAGAATCATGAACAAAAATTAGTAACAGAAGAAAATAAAATTATACTCCAAATGTATGTCTTTTCTCTTCTGGGTTATGCTCTAATTTGACATAACTTATTTATGCATAACGCCCAAAATGGTATGCCACTAACAGTATGCTATATTATTAAAATATTTTCTAGCAGAAGGAACCCAAATGCATAATCATGGTCATAAAAGTGAAAGAAATAGGTAAAGATTCTTGATCCTTCCTACTAAAAGTCACCATGCTTCAAAGACTGTAAAATTCCAATAACATATGTCATATTTATGACAAAGATGTATGGAACAAAAAGAACCAATTTTTTAACAACTGTTTTATTCTTATGGGGTTATTTTCAGGTTATAAACAGCTTAACACTTGAATTTGATCAGCTTGATTTGTATAAATTTTTATTTTATGTTAGTAGACTGGATCTGTGCTCCTTTGGAATTTTTTAGTTTTTGGAGAAAGAAAGTGAAGACGAACATAAATATATAATAAATTTTTTATTATATATTTAAGATTTTTATTATATATTTAAGATATAAATATATAATAAACAGCTTGGAGCGTCTGTTAGAGAAACATGAGAAGAAAAGATGAAGATTGAACTTTTTTCTTTGTTTCAATTAAATTTACCCACAATAACAAAAGAAAAAAAAAAAAAAAAAACCTAAACAAAATGAAGGTATTAATGTTTTTAATAAAATACAGTGTTAATAAATAAAATATTAGCTAGGGTTCAAAATTAAAAATTTGATATGCAAAATCATAGGGTTTCAAATGATATGCAATTTTGCAGCCTTTTCTGATCTCTTCTCTCATATAACATCAAATCTAACAGGAAAGAAAATAAATCTGAACAGTGGTTATCTTATTTTATTTTTTTGATTTACACAACACACCAAAACCCTGGATCTAGTTCTAGATATAATCTAAAAATTATCAAAAATCCAGTAAATAGTTTAAACTTATAAAAACCAAGAACAAGTTAAATGAAACCCTGGATACCAAACCTTTGATAACATATATTCGATTAGTACGTAAAAATGTTAAAATTCTCTTAAATGTTAAAATTCACTTAATCAAACATTTTAGAACACGAAAATATATAATAAAATAGCAGATCTTTACAAGAATTCTCATATTTAACATGGCCAGGATGAATCCTTTGAATTTTATGAGATTTTAAAGACTTTAAAAGATGATCAAGATTTTAGAAGTAAGAAATACATAGATCATATGTAAATCTACAAAACAAATCAAAAGATCTCAAACTTTTTTGTTTATAAAACTGTACAACAAATAAAACCACACAAACAAACACACACACGTACAGCTGAAAAGATTGAAAACAAAAGTCACAAAAATATTATACCTAGAGCTGCTACAAAACTCATATAGCTTGCCACGATTAGAGAAGATGATAAGAGCAACTTCAGCATCACAAAGAACTGAGAGTTCATAAGCTTTTTTGAGAAGCCCATTTCTTCTCTTAGCAAAAGTAACTTGCCTGTTAATTTTGTTCTCTATCCTCTTCAGTTCTACTCTCCCTCTTCCCATGATTATTTGTAAAAAAAGATGTTTTTTATTTGTGTTTTTTTCCTTTCTGCAACAATTCTACTCTTGGTTAAGAGAACACCCACTTTTAGAAGTTCCTTTAATTCATGAAACTAGTGTTTTGAATATAGATAAAATAAGAGGGGAGAGAGAGAGAAATGAGTTCTCAAAAGAGAAATGTGTGAAGAAAATGGAAACCCTGGGGTGATCTATCTTTGGGCAACCTCCATCTACCATTGGTCTTTTCTATACATCACTGCCACTTTTAACACATTAATAAATACTCTACTTTCTTTTTGGGCTTTCAAAGTATCTACATACTATAAACAAACGTATTACTTACTGTATTCGTACTAATTCTTTTGACAAGTTTCATTTACACGAAGCACCATTTAATTCTGCTTAACATCAAGCACCAATTATTTCTGTTAACATTAGTGGCAAAGTGTGTAAAAAGAATAATAATTTTATGTTTCGTTTACACGAAGCACCAATTATTTCTATTTACATTAGTGGCAAAGTGTGTTAATCTGAAAATGTTCACTTGTAACCATTTTGACATGATATAACTCGGAGTAAAATCGGACATCAAACGTTTCAAAATTATTACCTGATGCAATATTAAGGTAATGGATTCTGGTTGATTGGTGTGATATTGAGGTAATGGACGATGGTTCACTAGCCATGTCACCACCAATCCAAGTTGCCCCATTCACATTGTAGAAAAGAGGAAAAACGTGTGACACTTCGGGTTTTCCTGCACGTTTCTTTTATGATTGTAATTACGGGATTAATAAATGTGGCCTCATTTGATAATTAACTGATTTGTTATATGATAGTTATGTGAAAATATGTAATATAATTAATATGTGCAAATGTGTATGTATGTATGTATGTATGTATGTATGTGAATCGATAACCTTCGGTTCCGACTCGAAACCCCTTGGTTTTGACTCGGGATTTCCTTGGGCCGCACACTCCCTTTTGTTGGACAAATGGACCATGTCTGAATGACCTGGCACAACACAAACAGCCCACTCGAAACCCTAGATGTATACAACATCTTAGGAAGAGTATAAAAACCCTCACATCAGCCGACACATTGAATGTTTTGACAAGCAATCATTTGGTAACAATTCCCCAAAACTTTCTCTCATCCTCTCTTTCCCCTTATCCACTTTCTCTCTCTAGAAAACCCTTAAAACACCCGACACCCCCTCTTTTCTTGTTGATTTTGACGACAACAACAGCTCAGCGACGACAGCCTTCATCCTACGAAGATAACCATCATTTCTCATACCTGAAAGCTTAATTCCTCTAATCTCCTTGCACCCTGAATCCTATGGTTAGTGTCTATATACCACTTTTTTCTTTGTGAATTAAGGTGTATTGTTTGTGGATGAAAAAGTGTTTCCGAATACGTGATGATGACTGATTCTGTGTTAGATAAGCTAAGGTTTATACACTACAAGAAGTATGGACATTGGGTTATAGTAAAATGTGATAAAGATGCAAGCTTGTTAGGTTAAATGCTTATGAATGAAAGATATTTGTTTTAGGGTTGAATGAATAGATGACTTGGTTAAATGAATGTCTATGTGATAATATTCCTGATTTGGTTGAATATTGTGGTGATTCATATGACAAATGCTTGCACACGGTTCTGTTGATTTAATGGATGAAACAGTGTTAGATGATATTGTGGTATTAGTGGATTTTAATTGGTTTATGCTGAATCAGATAGGGTTTTAGAAGTTCCGACTGAGATTGCGAGTCGAAACCTGTACGGTTGCGACTTGAGATCATTTCAGCTACAACTCAAAACGAGACATCACACATCAGGGGACTCAAGACCGGTTTGGTTGCGAGTCGAGATCTCCTTGATTTTGACTCAAAGCCTAACTCGAAATCTCAAGATTTCAACTGAAGTTCTACAACTCGAGACTTCTTGATTTCTAGTCGAGATCTCATGGTTTCGTCTTGAGATCCTTTGTTTGCAACTCGAGATATTCTGATTTCGAGTCGAGATCTCATGGTTTCGACTAAGGCCCCTCTTGCAACGTACCAGCAACTTGGGCCAAGCACTGTTCACTGATCACGCATTTGGGCTTAGTTATAGCTATGGCCCACATACTTTACATGTTATGTAACAGCTTGGCTTGCATGCTACGTGTTAGACACGTGTAGGATATATGTGGATTATTTGTATACAAACCTAATAACAATGATAACCATAATAGGACGGGATTGACCAACTGTTAAAACAACTAAATTACCTCCCGTGAAAACGTAGGTGAGTTCACAACTTTTTCTAAAAGCATGCGTTCGCGGTGGTTGGGAAACAGAACGAAAACACTATATCCTTATGTGGGATACAAACTACATTATCTCCTTGTGCAGGATACGGGCAACACTATCTCCTTGCGTGGGATACGGGTACATTCTCCCCTTATGTGGGACGCTCAGTTCATTACTATTTATATTAGATGCAACAAGGGTACTAAACCAAACTCTATCACGAAGTACCTACTTTCGATACCGATTAGTCGCCGGGGCTGGCGAAGGGGTTATTAGTTGATAGCGTTATTTAGGTTTCACCAACCTCACACCGTGCCTGGAGAGGATCGGTCGTGAACTAATAGACCTTGGCAAACAATCAATGATGATAGACATTGACAAACGGGGCAACAACAAACATGAGGTCGCTAAGTATTCAGTATTACGCAGTTTAGTAGCTTACATATGGGGTAGCTCCCCATGGCATGATCTAAATGGGTAACTTAACTACTTAAACAAGTTTTATGGAAATTAATACTGGACAACTCGTGAACTCGCCAACTTTATGTTGACACCCCACTGTATGCTTTGTAGGTACACAGTGACTTAGGAGCTTGTAACTTGGGGGAAGTGTAGTGGTCGTCTTAACCCGTGTTGGGTTCTTTTAATAAATAAGATTTGTGAACTTATGTTTTGAACCATTTTACTTATGCTTCCGCTGTTCTCTTAAAATATTGTTTTGAACTTAAGAACTTTGGACTTAAACTTGAACTGTCACTAAACATGTTGGTTTGGTGAAACTATTTTACTATTATAATAAGCTGTTTAATATGATTGGTGGCTTGATCCTGGCCAGTCACATGCCTCACGGTAATACTTCGCATTTGGAATTTGAGGGTGTGACAGATTCGTATAAGAGCCATTGGTTATAGTGAACTCGGTTTTAAAAAGAAAAAGGTCTTTTTGAGAAAAAAAACATATTATAACCTGTTTTATATTAAGCCACACGCGACGACACTACACTCTAAGTGCAAGGCTCAACACTTTAGAATTCGTAGCTCGGGCATGTGTTTACTTGTTACTTGTTTAGTGCATATGTGATGCTATATGTACTGGTATGCCTAGTTATATATATGTATTTGTATATATATATACGTATATTTGTGTGTAACGATCAATCCTCCTTCTACTTAGTCTTACAACACTATGGCGTCATTCTCATACTGTGTTTTCTGGATATGAAGACAATGAGAAAACGCGGAAGAGGAAACGTTAACATGACTCAGGATCAGTTTACAAACTTGATCAACACTGTGGTTGCAGCTTTTGCAGCCCACCCTAGAGGTAAACTTGTCGTTATGGGATATTTAGATCCTACTCTCGTATCATCTTATCGTTCCTAAATATGTTCGCTTTGTGTTCTGCGACAGGTCAGCCTGCACCTGTGCAACCATGTGTTTTCATTTTCAAAACTTTCATAGATTGCAAACCTCTCCCTTTCAATGGCACTGAAGGAGCCATAGGCCTTCTGCACTGGATTGAGAAAGTCGAATCTGTGTTTGCCGTGTGCGAATGTCCTACTTCTAACTGGGTGGACACCTTGGAGGGGAATGCACTTTCATGGTGGAAAGCACAAGTCCAAATGTTTTGATTGTCAACTACCAATGCTACTTCTTGGGATGACTTCAAAAATCTGATCAAGGAAGAGTAATATCATAGGGATGACATTCACAAGCTCGAGAATGAGTACTACGGGCTTAAGATGATTGGATCAGAAATTGAGACGTACACTATGCGATCCAACGACTACACTGCTATTTGTCCCAACATGTCTCAGCCTGTTTACCGAAGGATCGAGCTGTATATCAAGGGTATGGTTCCTGAAATCCAAAGTCTGGTGACTTCAGCTAATCTTACCACGATCTAGCAAGTTATTCGTCTAGCTCACCGACTCACTGATCAAGTTGTGGAGCAGGGCAAGCTGCCTAAAAGAATTAGTGCTACAACTGAATCCTCTTGCGATAACAAGCGTAAATGGGATGGCAACTAAGGCAAGGATGCCAACCCCACTCAAGCCCCAACTCAGCAACGAAAGTTCGAAAACAACAAGGGTCCTTAGCAATAGGGTGGTTACCAAGGAAACCGACACAAGTGCAACAAGTGTAACCGACATCAAAATGGTCCATGTGAGAAGAATCCCTGTCAAAGGTGCAACAAACTGGGGTATGAAGCTAAAGACTGTAGAAGCCAGTACCCAGCCAAGCAAAACCAGCCACAATAGCAGCAACAACAACATCAACAATAGGGAAACAACCGTGGATGCTTCCAGTGCGGAGCAATAGGGCATATGAGGAAGAATTCCCTCAGCTGAACCAGAATCGTAACAACAACAATCAGGGCGCTGGAAACAACAACAACAATAATGGTGACAATGGTACAAAGGGTAGACCTTTCGTGATCGGAGCTGGTGAAGCAAAGAATGATCCCAACGTTGTAGCGGGTAAGTTCCTACTTGATGATTGTTACGTTTCTGTAGTATTTGATTCTGGAGCCGATGCTAGTTATGTGTCCCTACGTATTAGTAAGACGCTTAAGCCTACGCCAACACCTCTAAACTCTAAGCACGTCGCTGAACTAGCTAATGGTAGAAACATCGAGGCCTCACACATTATCAACAATTGTAAACTCGTACTATCTGGTCAGACTTTTCTCGTCAATCTCTTTCCCATCGTTCTTGGAAGCTTCGACATCGTTATTGGTATGGATTGGTTATCTAAACATCGAGCCAAAATACTCTGTCAAGAGAAAGTCATCCGCATTCCTCGTTGTGAGTTCAGGTTCGGATTGTAAACGATCACTAGATCTGCGATGAATTCGATTTAACGTGCGGAATCCGTTAAATCGAACCGTAATAATCTGGTCTCTATTGAAATCTTGACAGTTATAGCACCATGAGACCAGTTGGACAGCATGTCCCATCTGGGAACCAAAAGCTTGTCCAAATGGGAACCCCAAGTCCCTATTTATAAACAACCACCTACACCCATCCGGATGACACTATGTCCATCCATCCGGATGGTCATCCGTCCGGATGGACTTTGATAATTACAATATTGTGTCCAACTTTCTCCTATTCTATACAATATTCAACACACACTCTATCTAACTATTCACACAGTGGCAGGCGTATGAAATATGCACCAACACTCGTTCCTTTGATGAACCTCTTATTGTCAAAGGCGACAAAAGGGGTGCAGTCATAGGCATCATTTTGTTCTTAAAAGCCCAAAAGTGTTTGCGAAAGGGCCATACCGCTATCCTAGCAATCGTTACTGACACCCAGGAGAAGGAAAGGAGGATTGAATATTTTCCCATCGTACGCGACTTTCCCGACGTATTCCCTAAGGAATTACCTGGTATTCCACCCTATCGTCAAGTCGAATTTCAGATCGAGCTAACCCTTGGAGCAGCACCCATAGCCCGTGCAACTTATCGACTGGCCCCAGCCGAATTAGAGGAATTGTCTACGCAATTGTAGGAGCTGCTGAATAAAGGTTTTATCTATCCTAGCTCGTCACCTTAGGGAGCCCCAGTACTCTTTGTCAAGAAGAAAGATAGCACATTCCCTATGTGTATCGACTATCGTGAGTTGAACAAAGTGATTATAAAAAATCGTTACCCACTTCCACGCATTGACGACCTATTCGATCAGCTGCAAGGATCAAGTTACTATTCTAAGATTGACCTGTGATTAAGGATATCACCAGTTGAGAGTCTGAGACGAGGACATCTCTAAAACGGCCTTTCGAACTCGTTATGGTCACTATGAGTTTCTTGTCATACCTTTTGGAATGACAAACGCACCTACGGTTTTCATGGATCTCATGAACCGAGTATGCAAACCGTATCTCGACAAATTCGTGATTATATTCATCAACGACATTCTGATCTACTCGAGGAATCGAGAAGAACACAAGCAACACCTGCGTCTTATTCTAGAACTCTTACGCGGTGAACAATTTTATGCTAAGTTTTTGAAATGTGACTTTTGGCTTCGAGAAGTCCATTTCCTTAGACATGTGGTCAATAAAGATGGGATTCATGTCGATCCAGCTAAGATTGACTCCATCAAAAACTGGCCTACACCTAAGACTCACACCGAAATCCGTCAATTGTTGGGATTGGTGGGATACTATCGTAGATTTATCGAGTGATTTTCAAAGATTGCTCAACCTCTCACGACACTCACCCAAAAGGGAATTGCTTACAAATGGAATGATGCTCAGGAGTCTGCGTTTCAGAAGCTGAAAGAGAAACTCTGTAGTGCTCCTATTCTCTCGTTACCTGAAGGCACTGACGACTTTGTCGTCTACTGTAACGCATCTATTCAAGGACTCGGTTGTGTGCTGATGCAGTGCGAGAAAGTTATTGCTTATGCTTCTCAACAACTCAAGATCCACAAACGGAATTACACAACACACGATTTGGAACTATAAGCAGTAGTCTTCGCACTCATGATTTGGAGACATTACTTGTACGGTACCAAGTGCATGATTTACACCGAGCACAAGAGTCTCCAGCTCATATTGGACCAAAAGGAGTTGAACATGCGGAAACGCCGGTGGGTCGAACTCCTTAACGACTACGATTGCGCAATTAAGTATCATCCTAGCAAGGCAAACGTTGTGGACGATGCCCTCAGCATAAAAGAGACCAAACCTAAGCGTATTCGTGCTTTACAACTTATTATTCACTCGAACCTCCCTTACAAGATCCGAAACGCTCAAGTCGAAGCACTGAAAGTGGTGAACCTTCCATCCGAATCCATGCGGGGAATGGAAAAGCAGCTCGAACTTAAAGACGACGACATCTACTATTTCATGGAACGTATTTGGGTTCCGTCTTACGGATACCTTAGAGAGCTTGTGATGGACGAAGCACCCAAGTCTCGCTACTTGGTACATCCTGGTTCTGATAAGATGTATCACGATCTCAAGACCCTGTATTGGTGGCCTAACATGAAAGCTATTATTGCTAAGTACGTTAGCAAATGCTTGACTTGCGCTAGAGTCAAGATCGAATACCAAAAGCCATTGGGCTTACTGTAACAACCAGAGTTGCCAACCTTGAAATGGGAACATACTTCCAAGGACTTCGTTACTGGCTTCCCAAGGTCGCAAAGCGGAAACGATACCATCTGAGTGATCGTAGACTGTTTAACCAAGTCTCCTCACTTCCTCGCGATCAAGGAAACTGACAAGTTTTCAAAACTTGCAGCCATCTACTTGAAGGAAGTAGTTGCTAGGCACGGAGTGCCAACTTCTATTATATCTGATCATAACCCACATTTTACCTTCAAATTGTGGCAAGCTATGAACAAATCCTTTGGCTCACAGTTAGACATGAGCACCGCTTACCACCTGCAGACGGATGGTCAGTCTGAACGTACCATCCAAATGCTCGAAGACATGCTGAGAGCATGTGTTATCGACTTTTGAAACGGGTGGGAACGACACTTACCTCTAGTAGAGTTTTCTTACAACAACAGCTACCACACTAGCATTCAGGCAACACCATTCGAGGCATTATACGGTCATAAATGCCGGTCACTTTTGTGTTGGGCGGAAGTTGGCGAAAGTCAAATTACCGGCCCGGAACTTGTGCTTGACACTATGGATAAGATTTGCCAGATTAGACAACACATGGCGGCAGCTCGAGACCATGAGAAAAGCTACGCTGATAGGCATTGGAAACCTCTAGAATTCAGGTCGGGGACCGCGTTCTACTAAAAGTCTCACCTTGGAAAGGTGTGGTGCACTTTGGAAAAAGGGGCAACCTCAATCCGCGTTATGTTGGACCTTTCGAAATTACCGAGAGGATCGGTAAGGTAGCTTACAGACTAAACCTGCTTGAAGAGCTGAGTACGGTACACAACGTTTTTCATGTGTTTAACCTGAAGAAGTGTCTGTGTGATGAAACACACATTGTTCCTTTTAAGGAACTCATAATTGAAGACCAGCTACGCTTTGTTGAGGAACCGATTGAGATCATGGATCAAGAAGTCAAGGCCCTCAAGCGTAGCAAGATACCTATCTTTCGAGTTCGTTGGAACTCGCGTCGTGTCCCAGAATTTACCTGGGAACAGGAGGACCAGATGATTCGCAGGTATCCACAAACAATACTTCCAGCACTGAGGCTATAGCTGAATTTCGGGACGAAATTCCAAACTAACAGGGGGATGATGTGACACCCCATGAAAATATTTGAACACCTTAGCTTGTCAGTGGCTGCGCTCTAAATTTCGGGATGAAATTTCCCGAAACCTGGGGATAATGTGACACTTCGGGTTTTCCTGCACGTTTTTTTATGATTGTATTTACGGGATTCATAAATGATTTATTAACTGATTTATTGTGACAACCCTCATAATTACAGGTATCCGTACAGTTAATAAGTATTAAATTTGTGCTTAATGACTATGCTTGATGAAAATTGATGATTAAACTGCTTTCTGATTTCTGTTACATACATACTTATGCATCACCTTTCATACTGTCACAACCATTTATTACTTTAGTGACATACATGATGCACAAAGCACAGTTAGCATAGTAAGCGGATAACTCAGATACATCCTGACAATGCCAGCACATAGACAGACAATATATTGAGGCCCAATATGAGCCAGAGACAAGGTACTACACTAGTATGGAGTGTAGGGAAGTAAGGACCATAAAACTGCGTCACTAGGTGATAGTTAAAGTACCGGAAAGTGCCTAAAACCCACTCTAAGTGCAGAATTCTGCATTAATCATCGAAATTCAGCACCTTAACATGCTAGTAATGTGCAAAAAAATGGAAAAGTGGTCCTGTATGCTTTCCTAAGTGTCGGGAATTAAAGGTGCCACAAAAAGTTACATAACGGATACTATACGGAATAACTTAGCACTTTAACGGAACGGTATCTAACCGAACAACCGGACATTACCCAGAACACTAAAATATTGCTAAAAGCATTGTTTTTATTTTTCTGAGCTAGTTATGATTCCCGAGCACACCACATATTGCATAAAGCATGAAACATACTAGACACAAGACTTAACACTTAACACCCCACTAAATCACCTACTTTACCATTTAAATTACAATTTACCCCCCCCCCCCATGTGTGATTTACGGTCAAGAGCATGGCCCCACACCAAGATCCCCACAATCTCACTAATATCTTGCTTAAATCTTCCATGATCCACTAAAGATATTGCTTGTACTTCTTGAAACACATGGACCATTGGTTATTAGAGACTAGAGGATTATAAACACATGATCATCTTCTCAAACATCACAACACCTCTCACTCTCTTCCTCCCTCCCACTCTCGGCCGAAACCTCCCCACACACCACCACCATTTTTGTTTCAATCTCATGCATTCCAAGTGTATCTCAAGGTGTATCAAGGCGATTTAGGAGGCTCGGTGCTCACGGAACTTGAAGGACCTCTCTTGTGTGCTTTTATCCACCACATTTTCATCTTGTTCTTCCCTAGCTTCAAGCTAGTAGTAAGACTTCTTTGATCCTTGTTTGCTTCATATTCTTAGTGGTTAAAAGTAATAGTATGTTGAAATTCACAAGGACACAAATGAACATGCACATAAATCTTGAACATAAAGTATTACATAAAGTGGAATGGATGAAACATAAAGAAATGTTATTAGAATGATATTGTCTTGGTTATGTTGATGATTGGTTGTTGATTTCTTGGTAGTACGATGATAATCATCATATGAAACTTGTTAAATTATGATTAAAAACATGAGTTAACAAGTTAGGAGGTGATTAGGGGTTTACATAAAATGATCACCTTCATATTTAAGACATGAACTTGATAACAAAGTGATTTCTTGAAATATAAGTAAACAAGTGGGTTGATGATCATGTAGATCTGAGATTTACAAATGACTTTTCTAAATAAACCAAGTTCAAAAGACGGATTTTTAAAGATCATGATTCTTACATACACTTACACTATTTTTGGAAATAAAATAAGTGTAAGGATGCTAGTAAACAAGAATATGTTGTAAATAAATATTTTTGTAAAATATGTTCACAAGTTGTGAACATCTAAAAATCCCGAGAATGAGATTTTAACAAAAGTAAACACACTTTGGAGGGTAACTAAATCCACTAAACACTTCACCGAGTTACTACGCGTTTTTAAAAAAACATCAAGTTCATGTTGTGTTATAAATAGAATAGTTTCACATTGGTAAGTGTAATATTGTTTAGAGTATGGTTGTTGATTGATTTGAATGGTTTTTGAAAAGAAAATGATATGCTAAATAGCATGGACACCTCTATTTACAAAGGAAACTATGACGGAATTTTCTAAAAAGTCCAACACTTAGAAAATATTTTCTAAACAAGTGTTACAAGTATATATTAATCTATGTTTTTCAAATATAAACTTTGCCATAATTCTTGTAACAAAAATACAATGTATCGGAGGTTGGTTTTCGTAAATAAAAATGGAAAATATATATATTTAGAATATATATTTTATATGAAGACACCTGTGTGAATATTTGTTTACTATATGGAATAGTTATATTATTTTAGGGTAAAATAATATAATTCACAAATTACCGTGACAATTACAACTCCAAAATAGTACCAAAAATCACAAGGAATAAATATATAAGTTACACACTTGATGTTGTGAAACCGAACGCAAAAACGTAACTTATGAAATATTCCAGAAAATACTCTTACAAATATATTTTTGGTAAATACTATTTTGGATACAAGAGGTGAAAATATGACTTTTGAACATATTACCAAGTATATCATATTTTCGACAAAAAGAAAATATATTATTTTTGGGAGATAAAATATATATTTTCCTATTATAGTTAGAAGATGTATGATTTTTGGGAAAATATATATTTTCTTGGAATATATTATTTCTAACAAATAAGTTATATATATTTTCTAATTGAGACTTGAAAATATATTGTTTTGAGAATATATATTGGGAATTTATGGGTATATTTTTAGTTGAAATAATACACCGGAATACGACGCCAATACATGGCTAAAGACACACATACAAAAATACGAATACACATGTATGAGATACACCCCATCCTTGGTAAGGAAATATGAATATAAATACTTGAGAAGTATTGTTGCGAAAATATTGATTAAACAACTATTCCAAAATTTATAAGTATAATTTAGAGTTAAAATAGTGATTATTTTAACAAATAAATTGTATACTTGGAATACTACCAAAGACACTCTAAAACGTAACTCAAAGGCACTAATCAATACCAAGTCAAGGCACGACCCACTCGTCTAACGGACCATAGTACGCATGTAGGTAGTCGTGCGTTCTAGAGAAAGCTTCGGGTTACATCGGATACAAGGAACGCAAAACTGTGAGTTCATGTCCCCCTTTTCTCTTAACTGTTTTAAGTTTTATACTTCAGGGGTGAAATACATGTTACATACTGCTTACAAACAATTACCATGGTATGATTAGCTAAGGAAAGTTACTGCTAGATCACGTGAATGGGTAGGCCATTAGCTTAAGACCATTAATCCTTGTATAATGACCGAGGGGCATGAGTGATAGATCTATTGGGTGTTGCGAGCCCCACCCATGGGCCTGCGAGTGGCTGCATGTGGTGACTATGTCGTTCCGCTGGAGGGGCTGGTGTGAAATACGCATACAGGTTTGAGTACTTCCTATGCCATGTCACTTTTTAATATATTAGCTACACATTAATTGATCTATTTTTCCTTATTGCTTCATACCAGTTTACACAGACATACAAACATACTTACAAAACTTTTCAAGAACGACACGTGCATACATACTAAACACATGAACTCGCTCAACTGTTGTTGATGTTTTTAAACTGCATGTATTTCAGGGAACTAATAAGTGGATTTGGCGGGCGTTGAAAGTTTTTATGCTACGTTTGAAATAAAGATGTCATCCATGGTCTTTGGGTTTGGTCAGTGTGTCTTATTCCTGGACGAGACACGTCTTCCAAGCCTTGATTACAACTAATATCTTTTGACAAATCCTAAGTGAACTTTTACACAATTCATATGGTTTGTAAAACTTGAAATTGGAGTCTACGTTTTAGACAATGTTGTTATGTTTTAAACTCATTTTATGGATAACAAATCTTTGGCTTTATCATATAGTTGTTTGATATGGTTGAATGCAATGATAACAAGAAAGTCACACCATAATCACGCTTCCGCAAAAGTCAGGGTGTGACAGCTTGGTATCAGAGCTTTGATCGTAGCGAACTAGGATTCTTTCTCGAGTCTAGACTACGATCATCAGGGATCTCACGAAAACATTTTTACATTGCATACACTAAACATCCAGATCCAGGGAACAAACATTTTTACAAACAAAAGGCACAAATACACATTTCAAAATTTATGGTTATAAATCAGTCTTAGAGACTGAGGGAGGATAAGTCTTAGAGACTGAGGGAGGATCAGTCTTAGAGACTGAGCGAGGTTCAGTCTTAGAGACTGAGGGAGGATCAGTCTTAGAGACTGAGGGAGGATCAGTCTTAGATACTGAGGGAGGTTCAGTCTTAGAGACTGAGGGAGGATCAGTCTTAGAGACTGAGGGATGATCACTCTTAGAGACTGGGGAGAATTAGTTGGTCTTAGAGACCAGTGAATTTGTCTTAGAGACTGGGAAAATTGGTCTTAGAGACCAGGGATTTAGTCTTAGAGACTGGGGAGATTTGGTCTTAGAGACCAGGGATTTAGTCTTAGAGACCAGGGAGTTAGTCTGAGAGACTAGGGAGTTCAGTCTGAGAAACTGGGTGGGATAGTCTGGGAAGACTAGGACGAATATGTGGATACATGATTACATTACGAATTGTCTTTATTTGCAATACACAAAGTGTTAAAGATTACTGTGAACCGGCACACACGTCACCTTCCTCAGGGAACGAATTGTCAGATGATGACGACCCTACGGCCACCGCCACAGATGATGAGACTGTACCTGCACCGGAGATATTTACGTCAGACACTGAGAGTGACCTTGACATGCTGACCAAGGACGAGGACGACTTCCAACCGTCTGCGCTGCCAGACTTTGGTGATGAATTACCCTTGCTGATGGCTTCCTTGACGATAATCTCCCTGTCATTCTTGTTTCGGTCCACGATGTAACACCTCGTGTTTTCATAAGTGAAAGTCAAAGTCAAGGTCAAAGTCAACGACCGATTTCGCGCAACATGACTTGTAGAAATGTTTTTATTTTATTTATATTATGTGGAGTAAGTGTCGTACATTGCAATAATCGAATCGTGTTAATCGTACTTCAATCGACCTACGACTGTGAATGAGAGGAAGTAACAATGCGATAAAGTTAATCAACTAATAATCGAGCTATACTAATCGAATCGACATCAAATCGTAACTCGAGCTGTGCATTTTACTTGTCATTGTACGTGTGTGTGTGCCTTACATGTTACCTGTGCATGTTTATTTATGTTTATTGTGGAAATCAAGCGAACTTAATCGAACTCGAAGTCTAACTCGAAGGTAATCGAACCCGAACCCGAATTCTGAATCGAACCGTATCACATACGAAGTAGTTGGGACTAAAAGTAATTTGACTAGGAAACCTTATTGAATCGCTCGCAATCGAAACCAAAGCGTCGCTGCACCGAACGCATCATTCAGTCGACATCCGAACGGATGGTCCATCCGCACGGATTGCCAATCCGCACGGATTGCCAATCCGCCCGGATTGCCAATCCGCACGGATGACCAGTCCGCACGGATAACCCATCCGGGTGACCTGCAATCCGCACGGATCACCCTTTCCCCTTTTAGCATCCTATAAATACCCAGGTCACTCTCCCAACTTTCCACTTTTGGCAAGTGACGTCCGACCAGAACGCATTCTTCACCTTTTCTCCGATTTCTCTCAATCCAGGTAAGATCTCGCCCTAATTCTTGTACATCCTTGACCTATACAAACATCTACACTTTTCTATCTTTCACATCTCAACTTTTAACCATGAAATCATCAAGATTTGAGGTATTCTAGGGTGACGTCACCATGAAGTTATCATGAACTTCAAGTGTGACCTCATTCCACCAAGAATAACTCAGATCTGAACGATTTCCACAAGATTTCACAACAACTTCACCTAAATCTAAACTTTTCTAAAGGATAAAAGGGTTGAAAGAAATAAACAAGTTTTCTCCTTCTTTTACCCTCAAAAAGCGGTAGGAATCGGATCCGTTCTAGTCTCCTACTTAACGATAGTGATGCACTAGTCCTAGATCTGGATTCTACCCGCAAGACACCTGATTTTAGGTTAGACCGGGATGACCGTTCTAAACCGCTGACAGGCTGAGTTAGGGTGATTCCTGGCCGGCTTGGTCATACGGGTAAGGATGTGATTCCAAATGGTTGACACGTAATCGGAACGTCTCGATAGACGACAAAGGCGACCAAGAGTAACCGGACGGAACAACCAGAACGAGGAAGTTGTCCGCACGGACAAGCTGTCCGCACGAACAAGCTGCCCGCACGGACAGACGATCCGGACGGGTTGTCACCCGGGCGAGCTACACTTGGGACCCACATTCAAAACGAGGTTTGAGTATCGACGAATGAACAATCCGGACGGACGATCTCTGAATGGATTACTCTTCGGATCATGAGATACTAAGACCTTAAACAATTACAAACAATGTCCATCCGCACGGATAAGTTGTCCGCACGGACAGACGGTCCGGACGGATTGTCCTTGTCCGCACGAACGAACTATCCGGACGGATTACTACTGTCCGCACGGATTACCATCCGGACGGGTTCCACCAATTTCATCAAGTGACTCAGCCTTAGAGACGTGTCCGCACGGATTTCCATCCGGACGGATTGTGGTCCGCGCGACCGGCTTGAAGGATAGAGATACTTAGATGTTTTCTAAATGCTACAACGAAAACTTCAAAGGACAAGCCATCATACACAAACACATTCTGGGGAAGAAACAATCCACTCGAATAGTAATCCACACGGACTACTTGTCCGCACGGATAAACAATCCGCACGAGTGACTAATCTGGATGGATTACCATCCGCACGGATAGTTACTCGCACGGATAGTTTACCGGCACGGATTCCCACACGCGCGGATTACCATCCGCACGGATAGTTTACTCGCACGGATAACTTACTCGCATGGATAGTTAATCCGCACGATCAGCTATCCTACCCGCTCTCACGTTGTACTATTTTACGCGCCACTTATCGTTACGTTATCGAATCTATTCAGGCTAACCATACTCGCTGAAAAGCGCTCCCTTCAATCCATAATCGCTGTGAGTATACTCGAACCCTTTTTGCTTTTAGCACTTTTGGGTGTTACATACGTTACGAATATTCAAACTACAACTATCACACTACTCAAGCTGTTTTAACGCTAAACCATTTGCGCATGTTATACGTGGCTTATGAATGCTTGTTTGTTATGTTTACACATGGAATGCTGTCTACCTGCCTTAGCAACGATAGTACTTTAGTTTGGACTCAGCACCCGTTCACACGGGGGTTGTTAAGGATCTTTTACTTGCATGGATTACGGTGGTAATCATGTATTGCGAACTGCCTCGGGCAGTCAATCCGCAGTCATTGGTATCGATGGATCTATGTCGATAACTAACGTGCTTCATTTCACTATGTGTACGTGCTGGTTATGCGTAAACGAATTCGAACTCTATATGTTATTATCAAACTTGTATGCTCACCTTTACATTATATGTATTGACTTTATTTTAACGTATGTGACAGGTGCTTAGGTTGTTTCTGTGCTTAACTTGCTGGTGATGAAATTGAGGCTAGGGAAGGAGTCCTAGAAACCAACAAATAAATTAGCTATGTTTAAATCTGAGTTGTCGGAACAGAATACTTGTCTTGATGCTTGTCTGTAATAATTATTTAACTATTTGAGATACGGTATGGGACGTATTGCTTTAATTGAATGGTATTGATAGTTGTTATGGAAACTTCTGGACAATCTGTTTCGCTCAGTGCCACGCCCCGATGATTCCGCCATCGGTTGGGGTGTGACAGATTGGTATCAGAGCCATAACTATAGGGAATTAGGCAAGACTCGACCTAGTCCGGGTCGAAGTCTTAAAGACCTAGTCTATAGTCAGGAACCAGCAGACCGACTCGAGTACATCCCTACTGGATAGTGTACGAGTTTATCCCCCACTATTTTCATTTACCTACACTATCACTACACTCGAATCTTCAAGTTATGAACGGGTAATGAGGCCGAGAATAGGTGTGAAAACCGCAAACTCTCGACTAAAGTTTCCTAATCAGCTTGCGTTTTAACTACAAACGAGGAGAATCATACCAAATTAGGAGTGAAATCCATATTTTGATGAATAATCTCCTGAATTTTATTAAGAACAAGGACAAAGTTGTAAGATAGGGGTGAAACCCTAACCTTGGCGACTTGTCTTGCTTTTATACAAAACTCCCACCAAAGTTTCGATAGACCCCAACGATCTGAAGACACAATATAACCAATGGGAATTGCGCCAACGCCCAAGAATCGAGGCAAAGGCATAGTCCTGAAGGTAATTGTGCACACAGGATCCTTGTGAATAGTCGAACCACTTTGGTTAGTCGAAGTCTAAATAGCCGCAGACAATCTATCTCTCTCGATTTTATGTGTCACAAATCCGAACTCGCCACTGCTGACGCTGATGAATTGTCGATTTTATGTGTTTTATGTGCCTTTTCCTATTTATGTGTTTAAGTTTTTGGAAATTTACTCTTTTCGATCAACACACACGACTCGCACTGCAATTCTACCTCAAAACGTTAACAAATCGACAATAGACGCATTCAGAATGCTCTGTATGCTCCTATATACCCCTAGTGACTAAAAGCATATGTGTTTTCCCTTGTTTCTGTGCTCTGAATGCTTAGGAATTATGTGATTATGTGCTTACATGCTTATGTGATTATGCACTGTGTGTTACGCTGTTACGTGAAAGTACGTGTTACTGAGCTTTAGTAGTAGTAGACGTGTGAGGTGAGATTCGAATACATGTGTTGAGTATCGTGGCGATGTCTATTGCAGACAATGTCTACTGGACCATCGTCAGGATCCCGTCGCACGCCTCTTTCTTGTCAGGAAAAGAGAGACAAACGCCTTGCTTCCATCATCGCGAAGAGTGTAGCTAAGGCCGCGAGTGATGTGTATGAGAATGCTAGCAAATCATCCGAGCAATCGAGAATCGAAGCTCCCAAAGCCAACGCAAGGCCTTTCAGTTTCAAACAATTCAAGTCGTGTGGGCCAAAAGAATTCACAGGCGAAGGAGGTCCTACTGCACTATTCCACTGGTTTGACTCTATCGAGGTTACTCTGCGACAAAGTGGTTGCCCTGATGACCTTCAAACTCTGCACGCTACCGGCGTCTTCCAGTCCCGTGCTCTAGACTGGTGGACGGCCAAGAGGAACAAGCGAGGGAATGATGCAGCCTACGGTCTGTCATGGGATGAGCTCAAGGAAGTCATGCTAGAGGAATTTTGCCCTCCTCACGAACGTCAAAAGCTTGAAGATGAATTTTGGCACATACATCAGAAGGATGGAGACAATGCTGGACTTACTGCTCGTTTCAAACAGCTCAGCATTATCTGTCCCGACCAGGTCAAGACTCCCGATATGACCATCAAGAAGTACATCCGAGCTTCGCCCGACTGCGTTGCTAATTTCGTGCAAGCGGCTAAGACTACCACGATCGAGGAAACCTATCTGCTGGCCGCTGAAATCAATTTCAAAAGGGTTAAAGCTGGTGTCTGGGATAAGACCTCCAAGCATCTACATCAAGCTACCGCTACCGCACCAACCGCTGAACCCACCTCGTCAAGCAACAAGAGAAAGAAAAAGAGAAAGAACAGCTCCACCAACAAGAACTGTGCAATTACTTCTGCACCAATTCAAGCTGTACCTGCCCAACAGCGTCAAGTAGCGGCGCCTGTGGCCAATGCACCGCCTGCGAAGCGTGCATATACTGGGCCGCACCCGCTCTGCCCTACTTGCACCTATCATCACCAGACAGCTATTCAATGCCGCTTCTGTGCTCACTGCAATGTATACGACCACTTCACTGCCAACTGCCGTATTCGTCAAGCTCCTGCCAATCAAGCTCTACTCACTGCCCCACAGGGTCAACAAGCTCCTCCGGCAACCGCAGTCAAAGCCAGAGCCTGTTTCTCATGTGGCGACCCGAACCACTTCGCCAACATGTGCCCAAACAGGGTAGTGAAACAAGAACCGCAACAGCAGCAGCCACAACAGCAAGAACAACAGCAGCAGCAACAACAACAGGCCGCACGCGCCAGAACTTTCAATCTCAACGTGCGACAAGCCCAAGCCGACAACAACGTGGTAAATGGTACGTTCCTTGTGAATGGTATTTATGCTTCATGTTTGTTTGATACTGGAGCGGATAATTGCTTTGTGTCGTTCGAATTTGAGAGACTCCTTAGTCGTAGACGTTCCAAACTCTCCTCGGCATTCGAAGTTGAAGTCGCTACCGGAAGAACCATCGCTGTTAATTCCGTTATCCGTGATTGTACTCTTGAGCTTAACAACCACATCTTCTCGATCGACCTTATTCCGATGCAACTCGGAAGCTTTGATATCATAGTAGGCATGGATTTTCTTCGAGAGAACCATGCCGAAGTTGTGTGCTTCGACAAGATGATTCGTTTCTTGCTCGCAAATGGTGATTTATTATGTGTTTATGGCGATACTACTGCAAAGGGGCTCAAGCTTATGTCATGCCTACAAGCTAGCAAGTATCTCCGCAAGGAATACAGGGCTTTCTTGGCTAACGTTGTAGCAGCGGAGAAGGAAAAGAAAGAGAAGAAGGAAGTAAAAAACGTTCCCGTGGTTCGGGAATTCCCTCAAGTTTTTCCAGAGGACCTTCCTGGACTACCTCCTAAACGCGATATTGATTTTCGCATTGATCTCATTCCTGGAGCTAATCCTACCGCCAGAGCTCCTTATCGACTCGCGCCGTCCAAAATGCGCGAACTCTCAACCCAACTCCAGGAATTACTTGAGAAAGGCTTCATTCGCCCGAGCACCTCTCCTTGGGGCGCACCAGTCCTTTTCGTCAAAAAGAAGGATGGGTCGTTCAGGATGTGCATCGACTATCGGGAATTGAATAAGCTAACTATCAAGAACCGCTATCCTTTACCCCGTATCGATGATTTGTTTGATCAACTACAAGGCGCTACATGTTTTTCAAAGATCGATCTACGTTCCGGATATCATCAGCTGCGTATACAAGAGGAGGATATACCCAAAACAGCATTTCGAACCCGTTACGGCCATTACGAATTCGTTGTCATGCCTTTTGGCCTAACCAACGCACCAGCGGTTTTCATGGATCTGATGAATCGCGTGTGTAAACCATATCTCGACCGTTTCGTCATCGTGTTCATCGACGATGTCTTGATCTATTCCAAGTCGAGAGCCGAACACGCGCAACATCTACGTTTGGTTCTCGAGTTACTCCAGGGGAACCAACTCTACGCCAAATTCTCCAAGTGCGAATTTTGGTTGGGGGAGGTTCAGTTTCTGGGTCACATCGTAAATAGTCAGGGTATTCACGTCGATCCTGCGAAGATTGAAGCTGTTAAGAGCTGGGTTACGCCTAAGAACCCGTCTGAAGTCCGCTCCTTTCTTGGGCTAGCGGGCTATTATCGACGATTTATCGAAGGATTCTCGAAGATTGCTGTACCACTTACCTCTCTCACGCATAAGGACCAGCCTTTTGTCTGGGGAACCAAACAAGAGTCTGCCTTTCGAACCCTCAAACATATGCTTTGCAATGCTCCTGTTCTCACACTACCCGACGAAAACAATGATTTCATTGTCTACTGTGATGCTTCCAACTTTGGTCTTGGTTGTGTCCTCATGCAACGGGACAAGGTCATAGCTTACGCATCTCGTCAGCTCAAAATCCACGAGAAGAACTATACAACCCATGATCTCAAGCTAGGCGCGGTTGTTTTTGCATTAAAGATTTGGCGACACTACCTGTATGGTACTAAGTGTACGATCTTCACCGATCATAGGAGCCTACAACACATCTTTAATCAGAGGGAACTAAATATGCGTCAACGCCGATGGGTAGAACTTCTCAACGATTACGACTGTGAGATCCGTTATCACCCAGGCAAAGCAAATGTTGTTGCCGACGCACTTAGCAGACGGAGCTATCTACTTAGCACTCGTAATGTTCAAGCCCAGCACAACCTCGAAACTCTCATCCGCGACGCCCAGCATGCGTGTTTCAACGAACGCACTCTGAAGAAGGAACGAATCTACCATGATGGAGCCCAGCTGGTAAGCAAATCAAACGGGATATTCCACTTTTTAGACCGAATTTGGATTCCCAAGCGAACCGATTTACGACAGGTTATCATGGACGAAGCCCATAAATCCCGCTATTCCATTCATCCCGGAGCTGACAAGATGTACCAGGATCTTCGCTATAAGTACTGGTGGCCGGGTATGAAAAGGGATATCGCCCTCTACGTCGGAAAATGCCTAACCTGTGCTAGAATCAAGGCTGAACATCAAAGACCCTCTGGCTTGCTCGAACAACCACCAATTCCTATGTGGAAATGGGAGAGCATAGCCATGGATTTCGTAACCAAGCTCCCAACCACGTCATCAGGTCACGACAACATTTGGGTTGTTGTTGACCGTTTAACTAAATCAGCTCACTTTCTGCCCGTACGAGAAGACTACAAGGTGGAACGACTAGCCCGAATCTACACCGACGAGATCATCTGTAGACATGGGACGCCTCGTGATATCATCTCTGACCGTGATGCTCGGTTTACGTCGCGATTGTGGGAAACGTTTCAAATGGAACTCAGTACAACGCTTAATCTAAGTACCGCTTTCCACCCACAAACCGACGGTCAAACTGAAAGAATGATTCGTACTCTTAAAGACATGATCCGTTCGTGTGTTTTAGACTTCGGTGGTAATTGGGATAAACACCTGCCGTTAGTCGAATTCTCGTATAACAACAGCTACCAGGCCAGCATTCAGATGGCACCTTTTGAGGCGTTATATGGAAGAAGATGTCGATCGCCTATTGTGTGGCACGAGATCGGTCACTCGCAACTAACCGGTCCGGAGCTGCTGCAAGAGACGACAGACAAAATTTTCCAAATTCGAGACAACTTAGCGAAAGCTCGGGATCGACAGAAAGTTTACGCCGATAAAAAGCGCAAGCCCCGGGAATTTGGCGTTGGTGACTACGTACTCCTAAAGGTATCACCTTGGAAGGGTGTAGTCTGATTCGGCAAAAAGGGAAAACTCGCGCCTCGATATGTTGGACCTTTTAAGATTCTGGAAAGGATCGGAAAAGTCGCCTACAGACTCGAATTACCGGAGGAACTTAGCAATGTTCACCCGACTTTCCACGTGTCAAACCTCCGAAAGTGCATCGCCGACCACGATTTACATGTCTCTCTAGACGATCTACAAGTGAACGAAACATTACACTTCGTGGAAAAACCTGTCGAAATCATGGATCGCCAAACCAAGCAGCTCAGGCGCTCACGCATCCCTATTGTGAAGGTCCGATGAGAAGGCAAACGCGGCGCGGAGTTCACTTGGGAACTCGAAAGCGACATGAAGACAAAGTATCCACAGTTGTTTAATGAGGGAGTAATATCTGGTTAAGAAAGGCAAGGTGGCGTAATTGTAAATAAGGAAAGATTCCTTATTCCCTTGGCCTATAAATAGGAGCCTTAGGGTTTCAATTAGGGACTTTTTCTCTTTTGGCATTTAGGAGCCTTGGAGATCTAGAGCTAGAGAGAGAAAGTTCTATGGGGAGAAAGTGCTTCACGTGATTCAAGTTCTTGTATGATTTCAGATCTGATTAATAGAATCACGAATATATTACATGCTAGTGCATTTGATCTATGCAATCGAGAACCTGCTTAGATACCACTTGTAGGTCCCGTTTCGACTCCGTTGCGATTGTGTTTGGTCACGATCGTGCCCGGATTCCGCACGTTACAAGTCAAAATCGTTCCAAACGAAAAGGCTCTCACACGCGATTCACGGCTTTGTTACGGCTTTCAGCTTAATTTCGGGACGAAATTCCCTAAACAAGGGGAGGCTGTAACACCCCGTGTTTTCATAAGTGAAAGTCAAAGTCAAGGTCAAAGTCAACGACCGATTTCGCGCAACATGACTCGTAGAAATGTTTTTATTTTATTTATATTATGTGGAGTAAGTGTCGTACATTGCAATAATCGAATCGTGTTAATCGTACTTCAATCGACCTACGACTGTGAATGAGAGGAAGTAACAATGCGATAAAGTTAATCAACTAATAATCGAGCTATACTAATCAAATCGACATCAAATCGTAACTCGAGCCATGTATTTTACTTGTCATTGTACGTGTGTGTGTGCCTTACATGTTACCTGTGCATGTTTATTTATGTTTATTGTGGAAATCAAGCGAACTTAATCGAACTCGAAGTCTAACTCGAAGGTAATCGAACCCGAACCCGAATTCCGAATCGAACCGTATCACATACGAAGTAGTTGGGACTAAAAGTAATTTGACTAGGAAACCTTATTGAATCGCTCGCAATCGAAACCAAAGCGTCGCCGCACCGAACGCATCATTCAGTCGACATCCGAACGGATGGTCCATCCGCACGGATTGCCAATCCGCACGGATTGCCAATCCGCACGGATTGCCAATCCGCACGGATGACCCATCCGGGTGACCTGCAATCCGCACGGATCACCCTTTCCCCTTTTAGCTTCCTATAAATACCCAGGTCACTCTCCCAACTTTCCACTTTTGGCAAGTGACGGCTGACCAGCACGCATTCTTCACCTTTTCTCCGATTTCTCTAAATCCAGGTAAGATCTCGCCCTAATTCTTGTACATCCTTGACCTATACACATATCTACACTTTTCTATCTTTCACATCTCAACTTTTAACCATGAAATCATCAAGATTTGAGGTATTCTAGGGTGACGTCACCATGAAGTTCTCATGAACTTCAAGTGTGACCTCATTCCACCAAGAATAACTCAGATCTGAACGATTTCCACAAGATTTCACAGCAACTTCACCTAAATCTAAACTTTTCTAAAGGATAAAAGGGTTGAAAGAAATAAACAAGTTTTCTCCTTCTTTTACCGTCAAAAAGCGGTAGGAATCGGATCCGTTCTAGTCTCCTACTTAACGATAGTGATGCACTAGTCCTAGATCTGGATTCTACCCGCAAGACACCTGATTTCGGGTTAGACCAGGATGACCGTTCTAAACCGCTGACAGGCCGAGTTAGGGTGATTCCTGGCCGGCTTGGTCATATGGGTAATGATGTGATTCCAAATGGTTGACACGTAATCGGAACGTCTCGATAGACGACAAAGGCAACCAAGAGTAACCGGACGGAACAACCAGAACGAGGAAGTTGTCCGCACGGACAAGCTGTCCGTACGAACAAGCTGCCCGCACGGACAGACGATCCGGACGGGTTGTCACCCGGGCGAGCTACACTTGGGACCCACATTCAAAACGAGGTTTGAGTATCGACGAATGAACAATCCGGACGGACGATCTCTGAATGGATTACTCTTCGGATCATGAGATACTAAGACCTTAAACAATTACAAACAATGTCCATCCGCACGGATAAGTTGTCCGCACGGACAGACGGTCCGGACGGATTGTCCTTGTCCGCACGAACGAACTATCCGGACGGATTACTACTGTCCGCACGGATCACCATCCGGACGGGTTCCACCAATTTCATCAAGTGACTCAGCCTTAGAGACGTGTCCGCACGGATTTCCATCCGGACGGATTGTGGTCCGCGCGACCGGCTTGAAGGATAGAGATACTTAGATGTTTTCTAAATGCTAGAACGAAAACTTCAAAGGACAAGCCATCATACACAAACACATTCTGGGGAAGAAACAATCCGCACGAGTGACTAATCCGGATGGATTACCATCCGCACGGATTACCATCCGCATGGATAGTTACTCCACGGATAGTTTACCCGCACGGATTCCCACACGCACGGATTACCATCCGCACGGATAGTTTACTCGCACGGATAACTTACTCGCACGGATAGGTAATCCGCACGATCAGCTATCCTACCCGCTCTCACGTTGTACTGTTTTACGCGCCACTTATCGTTACGTTATCGAATCTATTCAGTCTAACCATACTCGCTGAAAAGCGCTCCCTTCAATCCATAATCGCTGTGAGTATACTCAAACCCTTTTTGCTTTTAGCACTTTTGGGTGTTACATACGTTACGAATATTCAAACTACAACTATCACACTACTCAAGCTGTTTTAACGCTAAACCATTTGCGCATGTTATACGTGGCTTATGAATGCTTGTTTGTTATGTTTACACATGGAATGTTGTCTACCTGCCTTAGCAACGATAGTACTTTAGTTTGGACTCAGCACCATTTCACACGGGGGTTGTTAAGGATCTTTTACTTGCATGGATTACGGTGGTAATCATGTATTGCGAACTGCCTCGGGCAGTCAATCCGCAGTCATTGGTATTGATGGATCTATGTCGATAACTAACGTGCTTCATTTCACTATGTGTACGTGCTGGTTAAGCGTAAACAAATTCGAACTCTATATGTTATTATCAAACTTGTATGCTCACCTTTACATTATATGTATTGACTTTATTTTAACGTATGTGACAAGTGCTTAGGTTGTTTCTGTGCTTAACTTGCTGGTGATGAAATTGAGGCTAGGGAAGGAGTCCTAGAAACCAACAAATAAATTAGCTATGTTTAAATCTGAGTTGTTGGAACAGAATACTTGTCTTGATGCTTGTCTGTAATAATTATTTAACTATTTGAGATACGGTATGGGACGTATTGCTTTAATTGAATGGTAATGATAGTTGTTATGGAAACTTCTGGACAATCTGTTTCGCTCAGTGCCACGCCCCGATGATTCCGCCATCGGTTGGGGTGTGACACACGACCACCTTACCATTTGGACACTTCGGTGGAGAGCACCTCCTGGCTCTGATCCTCGACACCGTACCTCTCGTGGTTATTTCCCCCGAGGATCTGCCTCTTTGACAAATTATTTGATGACGACATTAATTTGCTTGTTGATGATCCTCCCGTTGACACCCAGGATGATGGAAAGTTAGATGAGAACGTTGTTACTAAGTTTACGTGTTGAGATCCCTGTTATCAAGCTATCCTCTGATTCTAGTATACACTCGATTTCAGACTCCTTTGAGTCTGCGACATTTACGGCTTTACAAACAGCCAGGTTACAACTTTCTACTACTGACTCAGACGACGACGTCGGTATGAATACGGTACCAACACCTGCTCGAGATGCCATACCTTTACACGACCCAGAGCCTGCTACTGAGCCAGCTCCTATTCCTTTTGGGTCAACTTGATGTTACACATGCTGATCCTGCACCCTTGCTTGATCATGACCCTGTTTCTTTTGGTTTACCAGGCATTGCACCTCTTATACCTGACCCAGTACCTGCACCCAATGATCTTCTTATTGGCTGAGACGTTTGTTCCTGTACCGTCACCGCTGATGTTGTTCCTATGGAGACCGAAGTCCACTGCGCCAACATGCCTATCGCTTTCTTTCAAGACATACCCGCACCACGGGAAGGTACTCCAGGTCAGCACCCGCAGGACGATCCTTATGCTACAGCAGCATTTCCCCCGACCTCACAAGCCACACCGTTGGCTACTTTCACCTCTACGTCGCTGGACGAACCATTTCGATGGTTCCTATACTACACTATGCTGATTTTAGACCCTTACCATCCCTCACATTATGAAGGCTATACACAGAATGAGTTGCGCCTGTCACATCGACTACAGTTTGAGGATATAAGTCGCAGAGTTTTGGAGCTTGAGCTGACACCACGTCCTCCACCCTGTCTATTACTAGTATACTTTGGTCCTCCACATTTATCAAGGATTCCTTTGGCACTCCCACCTGCTACTATTACACTTTTCCCAGGATTTGATGCTCATTTCTTTAATGTCGAGCGACAGATCAGTTAATTACTTCGACATGTATACAAACTCGAGGAGGAGCTCGCACATGTTAGCAGTTTGCTTTTCTTCCCTTCTCCACCACAGTCACCAGTATAGTGGTTTCTGTGTTGTGCGATTTGCATTACACTTGGGTGAAGACACTAATGATAAGCCGGGATTGTGGAGACTTTTGAAGACCACTTCTGACTACGTAATTTTGATACACTAATATACTTGCTGGACAAGGGTAGGGTGACCCTGTGTCCCTTCTGATGTGATACATTTTGTAAGACAAATTGATTGTGGTCGGAGAATAATGAAAGCCCAATCATCATTAAATGTATGACAATACTTATGACTAATAACTAATGAAAGCTCAGTCCCTATATTCTCACTAGACACGTTATTGATTTGCATGATTGTACAGTAATTTTAATGCTACGTGCTTGCTTATTGTGTTCCCACTAAATGTGTTCCTATCTATAAGTTGTACTATAATCGTGACGATATGTGATTGATTGTTATGACAACCGCGTATATACATATATGTAATACACCTCTGAGGTTTTATTCGTTAAGTAGAGGCTTGTGTGCCCGTGTCCTTAATAAGACCTGACCTAACCAACCTTCTTCTAGGAAGATGTCGACTCAAGGGAACACTGATACCAACAACCCTCTGCCGACGACAGAGGCTGAATTTCAAGAACGCATCTTACAGGTCATCGCACATTATGAGGCCCTTCGCTCCGAGCGCAGCGGAGGTACCTCAGGAAATAACCCACCCAACGGTAATGTTTAGTCACTTAAGACACATTACAAACCGTTTGGACATCTCTACGAGTGCTTTGCTAATGCCTTACGCGAATGATGTTGCTTATGTCACAGGCTGCACCTACAAGTAGTTCTTGGGCTGCAAGCCCCTAAATTTTGATGGCACTGGGGGTGCCGTAGCCTTCGTACGCTGGGTTGAGAAGACGGATTCGATTTTACGTGTGAGCAAATGCGCCCCAGAGCATCAGGATACGTACGTTTCTGGACTATTCCAAGATGGGGCTTTGTCATGGTGGAAACTCCAGGTTCAGACAATGGGCGAGGCTGCTGCGTATGCTTTGACATGGGTTAAACTGAAAGAACTAATGGATAAGAAATACTGTTCAAGATCAGAAAGCCAGAAGGTGGAAACTGAGTTCTAGAACTTGAAGATGGAAGGACCAAAAATAGCTGAATACGTGGAGAAATTCCATGTTCTATCGCGTGTTATCCCCGACATGGTAGATCCAGAATTTCAGAAGATTGAGCGTTTCATTTGGGGATTGGCACCCCAAATCATGAGCATGGTGACGACATCAAAGCCTGCAACGATCGCTGAGGCCATTGACCTAAGTGTGACCTTGACTGAAGAGGCAATCAGGTTGAACAAATTTTCAACCTCTGAGGAGAAGAAGGAGACTCATGTAGAGTCATCTGGAGAATACAAGAGAAAGTTTGCAAATTTCAAACAGGGTACTCAGAAGAATAGCAACAACAAGGCCAAAAAGGGAAAAGAGTACATGGGTAAATTACCTCAATGCGACAAGTGTCGACGACATCATACCGGGCGATGTAAAAATGGGAAGTGTGACAACTGTGGTAAAGTGGGGCACAGCAGGGAAACGTGTTGGCATGAGACGAAACGTGGAAAGAAAGGTAAGGGATGTTATAACTGCGGTGATATGGGGCACTTTAGGAATGATTGCCCAAGGGAGATTAAACAAAATCGTGGGAAGAATGTCTAACACCGGAGCTAGGGAAGCACGCCAGGATCTAAACGTGGCCATCAGTACATCTCATAGTAGTCAATGTTATGCGTCTGTGCTATTTGACATTATTGTCGAATTTTAGCTTCAGAATATACTTGTTTTAGCAGTACGTAAGATAGATATCCAGTACTTGATAAGAACTAGTTAAGGAGAAGTCTTGACGTGGTAACTGGGATGGACCAGTTGTCAAGCAATCGAGCGGAGATTGATATCCGCATCTCGATGGCGAACGAAGGAATGATCGTGACTCATGAAGCAGGATACGCCTCTACAGATTACTAATTACTTGAAGGCACAAAAATTGTTGTGTAAAGGATGTGTTGTTTTCTTGGCTCATGTCGTGGACAAGGGAGCCGAAGAACCAAAACTCGAAGATATTCCTGTGATAGGGAAATATCCTGAAGTCTTTCCCGAAGACTTGCCAGAATTATCTCCTCGACGACAAGTCGAATTTCGCATCAATTTGATTCCAGGCGTCGCGCCTGCTGTTAATGCACCTTAGCGACTTACACTTTCGGAGATGCAAGGATTGACAATATAGCTTCAGTAGTTGACAGAGAAGGAAGATAACAGACCAAGTTTCCCGCTTTGAGTAACCCCAGTTTTGCTCGTCAAGAAGAAGGACGATAGCTTTCGTGCGAACATCAAACCACCAGGAGCCGAACGAGCTAACCAACAAGAGTCGGGGACTCTTGCTAAGGATTAACGAATTACTTATTTAACTAACTATGAGGATTCAACTACTATTTCACGATTGATTGGTGAGGGAGGGTATTTACCTATGAATTCAGAAAGGGGGCCTACCGGAAATTGTAGGACAATGACTTATTTTGGACATACACAAAAATGGTGTTTCCTACACGATGCATAGAACAATTTTACATAGAATACGAAACGCTGAGAATCTAGGAGACATGGTCCAAACTCGTAAAGGTTGTTACTTAGGAACCACATCTGTTAACTCAAGCAAACGCCATTATCCTGACATACATGCTATTTCAGTTAACCAAACAGAAAGTACTTAAAATTTCTTTTGTTAAAGTCTTCACTTTCACTTCTAGCGAGTAGATGTATGCATCTCTACTCCTCTTTATGGTAGTTGCATCACGTCGATTTTCTTCGCTGAGAGCGAACGCATATTTGCTTCGATATTTGGTCATTTCTTCATTTTGGCAGATACTCATTGTTTCATTACTTGGAAAATTATATGTTACGCATGCACCTTTGCCTACGCATACGGCTTCGTTTCGAATAAACGCTTCATTAAAGTTCAAATATTATTTTGCCAAAGCTGACTATTGGTTTATGATTCGAATGGCCTACATTATTGTAATTGTTGGCTCTCTTGCTATCAAGTCAACACACTTTCCTTGAAACTTCTTTTATTTCAAGTTACATTCATGGTCAGGTTACGCTGAAACCAAGTTCAATTGTTTGAACTTATCCATTTCGCATATTCAGTTTAAGACGTCATATGATATGTTGGGAGCACCATATTCAAATGTTTTTGAAAAGATTCTTTCATTACGAGTCGTAGTAGATTCGGTTGGTCTACGACTCCACTAAATCGTTTGCTTAGTTTCGATACATTACGGTGATACTTTCACGAGATTGAAGCTTGCGCTAATTTGGTTAGTCACTTCATACGCGGATTAAATTGTTTATTCAATAACTTGCTCTAAAACCCGTATTATTTATCACGATTAAAGCAGTCCCCAACACAGTTGTATGTTAAGACAATGGTACACAGATTCATTTCATAGCACGATGTACCTCCTAACGATTCTTTCGTTACGAATTGAACCCCTTGCAGTGTTTATTGTTTTCCATTTTCAATCAAAAACAGTAGTACCTCGATGTTCCGTATTTAACTGAAAACTTTATGACATTGTGTAAATCAAATCTTCAGATTGTCTCAGTACACTTTCATTGATTTTGGGCCGGTGAACTTGTTCAGTCAGCACTATTATTGAATCTTGTCATTTCGACACCGTGTGGTGTCATTAGCTTGTGCTAATCATGGTCAATTGTTTCACACAAAACTACATATACTTTTGTTTGACTTGTCATTTAAACATTTCTGATGCAACTACGAATTAAAGCAATGATACACCAGATTCGCTTGTACTTCATTCGGTGTATTTTCGCAATTCGAGAATGTCAACACACTAATCCTTACCATTTATTTATTCGGAAGTTGACATACCATTTTCATTTTACTATTACATTGAATGGTTGATTTTGAGTTCATATAGCGGATGCTATAATTGGTGAGAACTCGTTTGTATATTATGACCGATTGTTTGAGAATCCCATTGATCAAAACTCCTCTTTTGTGGAACCCTTTCAACTAGATGACACTAGACTATACGTCTATATACCTCGTGTCCTTTGACACCAAATGCTAAGAGCACATACCCTTTTAACCATTGGATTCGTGTTGCTAAGTATTCTTGGATTCACCTGATGTGAATAGGATTTGATTCGGTCTTGGTAGTTATCTACCTCAGTACTATTCATATGCATACACGCGTAATGAAACTCTAAGTAATTAAGGTAGTACAAATTTCGAGGACGAAATTTTCTTAACAGGGGGAGAATGTGACAACCCTCATAATTACAGGTATCCGTGCGGTTAATTAGTATTAAATTTGTGCTTAATGATTGTGCTTGATGACAACTGATGATTTAACTGCTTTCTGATTTCTGTTACATACATACTTATGCATCACCTTTCATACTGTCACAACCATTTATTACTTTAGTGACATACATGATGCACAAAGCACAGTTAGCACAGTAAGCGGATACATGCTGACAATACCAGCACATAGACATACAATATATTGAGGCCTAGTATGAGCCAGAGACAAGGTACTACACTAGTATGGAGTGTAGGGAAGTAAGGACCATAAAACTGCGTCACTACGTGATAGTTTAAGTGCCGGAAAGTGCCTAAAACCCACTCTAAGTGCAGAATTCTGCATTAATCATCGAAATTCAGCATTTTAACATGCTAGTAATGTGCAAAAATATGGCAAAGTGGTCCTGTATGCTTTCCTAAGTGTCGGGAATTAAAGGTGTCACAAAAAGTTACATAACGTATACTATACGGAATAACTTAGCACTTTAACGGAACGGTATCTAACCGAACAACCGGACATTACCCAGAACACTAAAATATTGCTAAAAGCATTGTTTTTATTTTTCTGAGCTAGTTATGATTCCCGAGCACACCAACATATTGCATAAAGCATGAAACATACTAGACACAAGACTTAACACTTAACACCCCACTAAATCACCTACTTTACCATTTAAATTACAATTTACCCCCCCCCCCCATGTGTGATTTATGGTCAAGAGCATGGCCCCACACCAAGATCCCCACAATCTCACTAATATCTTGCTTAAATATTCCATGATCCACTAAAGATATTGCTTGTACTTCTTGAAACACATGGACCATTGGTTATTAGAGACTAGAGGATTATAAACACATGATCATCTTCTCAAACATCACAACACCTCTCACTCTCTTCCTCCCTCCCACTCTCGGCCGAAACCTCCCCACACACCACCACCATTTTTGTTTCAATCTCATGCATTCCAAGTGTATCTCAAGGTGCATCAAGGCGATTTAGGAGCCTCGGTGCTCACGGAACTTGAAGGACCTCTCTTGTGTGCTTTTATCCACCACATTTTCATCTTGTTCTTCCCTAGCTTCAAGCTAGTAGTAAGACTTCTTTGATCCTTGTTTGCTTCATATTCTTAGTGGTTAAAAGTAATAGTATGTTGAAATTCACAAGGACACAAATGAACATGCACATAAATCTTGAACATAAAGTATTACATAAAGTGGAATGGATGAAACATAATGAAATGTTATTAGAATGATATTGTCTTGGTTATGTTGATGATTGGTTGTTGATTTCTTGGTAGTACGATGATAATCATCATATGAAACTTGTTAAATTATGATTAAAAACATGAGTTAACAAGTTAGGAGGTGATTAGGGGTTTACATAAAATAATCACCTTCATATTTAAGACATGAACTTGATAACAAAGTGATTTCTTGAAATATAAGTAAACAAGTGGGTTGATGATCATGTAGATCCGAGATTTACAAATGACTTTTCTAAATAAACCAAGTTCAAAAGACGGATTTTGAAAGATCATGATTCTTACATACACTTACACTATTTTTGGAAATAAAATAAGTGTAAGGATGCTAGTAAACAAGAATCTGTTGTAAATAAATATTTTTGTAAAATATGTTCACAAGTTGTGAACATCTAAAAATCCCGAGAATGAGATTTTAACAAAAGTAAACACACTTTGGAGGGTAACTAAACCCACTAAACACTTCACCGAGTTACTACGCGTTTTTATAAAACATCAAGTTCATGTTGTGTTATAAATAGAATAGTTTCGCACTTGGTAAGTGTAATATTGTTTATAGTATGGTTGTTGATTGATTTGAATGGTTTTCGAAAAGAAAATGATATGCTAAATAGCATGGACACCTCCATTTACAAAGGAAACTATGGCGAAATTTTCTAAAAATTCCAACACTTAGAAAATATTTTCTAAACAAGTGTTAACAGTATATATTAAACTATGTTTTTCAAATATAAACTTTGCCATAATTCTTGTAAAAAAATACAATGTATCGGAGGTTGGTTTTCGTAAATAAAAATGGAAAAATATATATTTAGAATATATATTTTATATGAAGACACTTGTGTGAATATTTGTTTACTATATGGAATAGTTATATTATTTTAGGGTAAAATAATATAATTCACAAATTACCGTGACAATTACAACTCCAAAATAGTACCAAAAATCACAAGGAATAAATATATAAGTTACACACTTGATGTTGTGAAACCGAACACAAAAACGTAACTTATGAAATATTCCGGAAAATACTCTTACAAATATATTTTTGGTAAATACTATTTTTGATACAAGAGGTGAAAATATGACTTTTGAACATATTACCAAGTATATCATATTTTCGACAAAAAGAAAATATATTATTTTTTGGAGATAAAATATATATTTTCCTATTATATTTAGAAGATGTATGATTTTTGGGAAAATATATATTTTCTTGGAATATATTATTTCTGACAAATAAGTTATATATATTTTCTAAGTGAGACTTGAAAATATATTGTTTTGAGAATATATATTGGGAATATTTGGGTATATTCTTAGTTGAAATAATACACCGGAATACGACGCAAATACATGGCTAAAGACACACATACAAAAATACGAATACACAAGTATGAGATACCCCCCATGCTTGGGAAGGAAATATGAATATAAATACTTGAGAAGTATTGTTGCGAAAATATTGATTAAACAACTATTCCAAAATTTATAAGTATAATTTAGAGTTAAAATAGTGATTATTTTAACAAATAAATTGTATACTTGGAATACTACCAAAGACACTCTAAAACGTAACTCAAATGCACTAATCAATACCAAGTCAAGGCACGACCTGCTCGTCTAACGGACCGTAGTACGCATGTAGGTAGTCGTGCGTTCTAGAGAAAGCTTCGAGTTACATCGGATACAAGGAACGCAAAACTGTGAGTTCATGTCCCCCTTTTCTCTTAACTGTTTTCAGTTTTATACTTCGGGGGTGAAATACATGTTACATAGTGCTTACAAATAATTACCATGGTATGATTAGCTAAGGAAAGTTACTGCTAGATCACGTGAATGGGTAGGCCATTAGCTTAAGACCATTAATCCTTGTATAAGGACCGAGGGGCATGAGTGATAGATCTATTGGGTGTTGCGAGCCCCACCCATGGGCCTGCGAGTGGCCACATGTGGTGACTATGTCGTTCCACCGGAGGGGCCGGTACGAAATACGCATACAGGTTTGAGTACTTCCTATGCCATGTCA
>JARYGA010061358.1:183955-232798 GCA_030545235.1 Helianthus tuberosus | reverse complement strand
ATTGTATCGGATAGGGATAGTCGTTTCACTTCCCATTTCTGGACAAGTTTCCAGGAAGTAATGGGAACCCGACTAAATCTAAGTATTGCATATCATCCTCAGACAGACGAACAAAGTGAAAGGACGATCCAAACTATGGAGGACATGCTCAGGGCATGTGTAATAGATTTTGGTGGAAATTGGGATGACCACCTACCATTAATTGAATTATCCTATAACAATAGTTATCATTCAAGCATCGAAGCTGCCCCGTTCGAAGCACTGTACAGACGTAAGTGCAGAACTCCAGTTTGTTGGGCAGAAATAGGAGAAAGTTAATTATCAGGTCCTGAAATAGTGCAAGAAACTACCGACAAGATCACTCAAATCAAGGAAAGATTAAAGACGGCTCGAGATCGCCAGAAGAGTTATGTAGATAATCGACGCAAGCCGTTAGAATTTCAACCTGGAGACAAGGTTCTCTTGAAGGTCTCTCCTTAGAAAGGAGCAGTTCGCTTTGGTAAGAAAGGGAAGCTAAGTCCGAGGTACGTAGGACCATTCTCAGTAGTCCAACGTATAGGACCAGTTGCCTATCGCTTACAACTACCAGAGGAGCTAGCTGGGGTACATGACGTATTTCATGTATCCAATCTCAAGAAATGTCTATCGGATGAATCATTAGTAGTCCCTCTTCAAGACATCCAAGTAAATGAAAAGTTGAAGTTCGTGGAGAAACCACTTTAGATAGAAGACAGAAAGATCAAGTTTCTCAAGCACAAAAGACTAGTATTGGTCAAAGTCAAATGAGATTCAAAGAGAGGACCCGAGTACACTTGGGAGCTAGAATCGGAGATGAAGCGAAAGTATCCTCACTTATTTCAGTAAATCTCGAGGACGATATTTTAAATAAGGTGGGGAGGATGTAAGGACCTTCAAAAATGTCCCAAACTGACCCGTAAGTAAAAACCCGGACCCCTAAAACTCTACTGTACATGAAAAACCAAGAAAACAAAATTTATGAGTTTCAGGCGGGCCGCGTAAGGGTTAGCTTAGCCTTACGCGGGCCGCGTCAAAATGAAGTTTAACCGGATAAGCGTCCAGATCCACGTGTCATCCACGTGGCACACCTACTCGTGACCCAGCAAGCCTACACGTAGACTAGACCCCATCGCGGGCCGCGTAAAGATCGAGCAAGGGTTCACGCGGGCCACGTGAGACCCAAATTTCTGCTATAAATAGGGCAGGCTACGAGCAGTCCACTGGTGTTGAAAACTTTTCATAAAAACGAATTCTCACTGCTAAATTTCGAATTTTAAAGATAGCAAGGCGCTGCTACGATACAGGGTATTAACTCGATCGCTGCTACGATTCAATGTCCGATCGATTTAAACTATCCAATGGATGTTTAAGTGCTGCCCACATTAGGTCCATACTTTGTCATTCGTCGTGAATTCGATGGATGTTTAAGTATTTCGCTTTGTCATTCGTCATTTCGATGGATGTTTAAGTGTTGCACTTTGTCATTCGTTGTGAGGGTTTTAATCTCGTGAGTTATCGTAAATGTTGTACTAGTTACTAACCTAGTTCGTGTGCATTAAATTAGGTTACAAGGCTAATCAGTAGGCTAAACTCTGCCCGTATAAATCTGCAATGTGAGTCGTTCTCTTTTTATCAAACAGTATTTTACAATACTCCAAGCATTTTCAAAAGTTATAATTACAGGGATTAAGTCGTGGTTATCTTGAATCACTGGCTAGTGGGGTATTGTGCACATTACTAATTTCTCACGGTTAGGTTCATTGACCTAACAGTGATAATCATCACTACTTGGGGAAGGACCCAATATTGGTATGACCATCGTCACCAGGTGACACGGCGCAAGATAAAAATAAGATAAAAGCCATTGTAATCGCTCTTATGCTGTAATTTATAACTATGTGTCATTTTATCAAATTGAGTGACTCACCAGTATTTCCCCGCTGACAAAATATTTTAAAACATGTTTCAGGCGACCTGCTGTGAATCAAGAAAAATGTGCTACGGAGCACTAACCAGCTTAAAGAGGTGGCTCAGTTAAAAGTGAATAAACATGTTTTATAAATCAGGGAATTTACTTGTGAAATTCCGCTTTTGTAAATTACGGGGTTTATCCCGAATTATGGAATAAAATAATCGGGCATTTTCAAGTTTTAGAAGATCCTGTTAAATCTTCCGCTGTCGCATCAAATAATAAATACCACGGGTTCCTGTCCCGCGGCTCCTGACCGGGTCAAACTGGGGCTGGGGCCATGACATTTGGAAAAGTGGGCAATCGAGCTGGGGGGTCACAACATTCTGTATAGGCCGCGCCCAGCCATTAAAGGTCAGGTACTAGCGGACTTCATCACAGAAGTCCCAGAGGATAAGATTAAAGATTGTGAAGTTCTTGACACTCCCATCAAAGAAACATCTGATGGATTATGGCTGCTATACACTGATGGGGCCTCAAACGAAGATGGTGTAGGAGCTGGATTGCGCCTTGTTAGCCCCGAGAAGCATGAGTTTACATACTCCATCAAGTTGGATTTCAAGAATACCAACAACGACGTTGAATATGAAGCATTCTTGGTAGGCCTGCGCCTGGCCATCAAAATGGGAGCCCAAAACTTACAAGCACATGTCGACTCTCTGCTGATCGCAAGTCAAATCAACGGGTTATATGATGCGAAAGGAGAAATTATGGCTTTGTACTTAGACCAAGCAAAGGAGTTGCTTCAGCAGTTCAAATCATACAAGGTTATTCATATCAATCGATCCGAGAATAAGCCAGCAGACGCGCTAAGCAAGCTCGCTTCAACAGCCTTCCAACACCTCGCCAAAGATGTCAGGAGCGAAGTCTTAAAAAACCCATCTGTTTTGCTGCGACAAGTGAATGTAATTGAGATAGGGCCACCATCATGGATGACTCCTATCATTTGATACCTTCAAGAAGGAATTCTCCCTGAAAACAAAGCAGAAGCAAGGAAGATACAGAACAAGGCGTTGTTCTATGAGATGAATGACGGAATTTTGTACCAAAGATCCTTCTTGGGGCCACTTTTGCGCTGTGTGGACCCCCAAGATGCAAGTTACCTGATCAGGGAGATTCATGAAGGCATCTGCGGCATTCATGCTGGCCCACGCATGGTTTTCACGAAGATAATGAACGCTGGCTATTATTGGCCAGGGATGCACGTTGACGCTCTAAAGGAATTGCGCAGATGCGACTCCTTTCAAAGGCACGCCCCGAAAACCCTGCGCCCAAAAAACGATCTCATCCTTGTGTCCACTGCCTGGCACTTCCAGCAGTGGGGGATTGATATGGTGGGACCCTTCCCTGAAGCTCCTGGAGCTGTGAAGTTCATAATTGTTGCCGTTGATTATTTCATGAAGTGGGTAGAGGCCAAAGCACTCGCTTCAACTACTACAATGATGGTGCGCAAGTTCATATGGGAACACATCATTTGCAGATTTGGTCTCCCACTCAAGATTGTAACCGATAATAGCACCAATTTTGCTTCTGAAGATCTTCAAGAATGGATGAAAGAGATGAATATCGAGCACACTTTCTCTTCCGTTGCGCACCCTCAGGGCAACGGCCAAGTTGAAAGTGTCAACAAAAGTATCGTCGAAGGGATAAAGGCCCGCCTGGGCACCAAGAGAAGAGGCTGGGTAGATGAGCTCCCGAGCATCCTGTGGGCTCATCGAACCATGCCGAAGACGAGCACTGGCGAAACCCCCTTTAGCCTGGTCTACGGCTCAGAGGCGGTTATCCCAGCTGAAATTGGCCTCCCCTCGCCGCGCTTGATAGCGGTCAATAAAATCGATAACGAAGCGGAGTACCGTCTAGACTTGGACCTACTCGAAGAAAGGCGTGAAATAGCGCGAATCAAGGAGGCCAAGTACAAGACACAATTGGAGAGGTACTACAATGCAAGAGTACACATTTGTACCTTCACTCTAGGAGAGTACGTCTTCAGAGATAATGAAGCCTCTAATGCTAAACGCCCTGGCAAGCTAGCACCCAAGTGAGAAGGCCCATACTTAATACATGAGGTGCTAGGAAAAGGGGCATACAAGCTGCGCACATTGGATGGATACTTCATCCCGTGCACGTGGAACGCGCAACAACTGCGCAAATGTTACATGTGACTACCCTCGGCCATGCGCCTTTATCCACTTATGTTGGCCACGCGCCTTTTTAATTTCCTATGTCGGCTATACGCCCTTTATTTTATTTCCATGATGTAAGTTGGCCTAAGCGCCTATTTCCCAGCTAATGAAAGCGTTGGTTATGCCTTATCTTTTTTATCACGACTTCTATGTTACAAATGCATGTTAAACTTTTGATTAGAACGAAAACACTTCAGTAAATTACGAGCTCTTAAGATATGCCTCCAAGGTCCTCCGCGATCACAGCGCGAGACCGTGCAGTAACACTCATATGAGAGCCACACTTACATTTATTCGCGCTAACTTAACCAAAGTTTCTAACTACAATGCAATAATTGTAAGTAGAGAAATAGAAAGAAAGCATAAATGTTATATTTTAAAAGCGCGACCGCGCAACAATTGCATAAATAGTAACAATACTGCATAAGTTCGATTCAACAAAAGGCGCGACCGTGCAATTACAGAAAAGTTGAAAATAAATTACAAGGCACAAAGCTTATCAACACTATCACCTATTCATAACCATCACCTCCATCGCCATCACCACCGGCTGTCTCTTACTCGTCAGATAGTTCCACAGTCTCTGGAGGGTCTAAGATAGCCTTCAGCCGCTGACACCATTCATCATGCTTCAGCACTTCTGCGACCAAGTCCATCACAGGCAGTGATAGATGGTCATAAACCCCTTCAGCGCGGGCTAATGCAGCATCAGCCTGGTCGGTCACTAAGCAATGACTAACATCAAACTCCTGTCCAAACGCCTCTTCAACATGCTGAGCACACTTTAGATAACCTCCACAGTGCCCAACCGTGCGTGAGGCATCTATGAGAGTGGCAATAGCCGCATCCAGCTCAGAAGCATTCAAGATAGAGTTAGCCATCTACAAAAACAAAACGCGTAAGAACGAAGACAACAAAAATAAAGCATAAGTTAAAAAGGGGAGAACCTTACCAAGACTACCCCTCTACCGCGCATCCACTCAGCTTCCAAGACAAGCGTGTTGACGATCTATCACGCTTCAGCATAATTGTTTTGGGCTACGTTAAGAGCAGAGGTGCTAATATCTCGTGCCTCATCAGCCTTTTGTTTGGCCTCCTCAGCGGTAGCAGCCTTAACTCTTTCAGCTTCCAAATCAATCTCCAACAATTCGCTCTTGTCAGTCTGCTCACGCAATCTATGTTTCAACTCCGCAATCTCCACATCCTTGGCATGCAAGTCCTTGTCCTTGCTGGCCATTTGCGCCTTTAACTCAGCCTGTGAAGAATGACATAATGACTTAGTAAGATTTTAACAAGTGAAAGATAACATAAAGAGGAAAGAGCTGAAACTGTTGAACCTCAAAGCGCTCTTTGTCAGCTTCAAGATCCTCGACCTTCTTTGTTAGAGTGGCATTTTGGGCCTCACGGTCGGTAATCTTGACGCGAGCTGCATACATGCGCTGATTGTCCTTCTTACATATCTCCTTCCAATCAGCGCGCTCCTTCGCCAAGAGATCCTCAGTAGCACGAAGCTTGCCCCGTAAGCCCTCGCGACCCTACTCCTCAGACTTTCTATCAGCCTCAAACTTGGCTTTTTCCTCACTAAAGGCAGCTTTCATCTTCTCAAAGTCTTTGACTTGCCTCAACAAACGGATCGCGATATTTTTCCCAATCACCCCCTCCTTCACCATTGTGCGCCACCCTCGCACAATTTGGTGATTGGCAGCGCGAGTATTGGCCTCACCAACAATGTAGGCATGGTATAATCCATCATGGGCCCGCGCCCTTTGCCGGTTAACCTCACCGGGAGGGAAAGAATTCAGGAACCAGTCGCGGCATGGACTAAACTCCAAGAAAGTGTCCTTTTGCTTCAAGCCCCATGGTGGATGATGGGGAGCATCGCCGCGAGCCTCCTCGGTTTAGGTCTTCTAATAGATATCCCCTAAGGTATCTTTAGGACCTATCGGAGGATGTGGCATCGAGCTTTGGCTCCCCGCACCAGCGTGCCCAGCCGCGAAAGCGCTGGAACGGACGTTAACATCAACACCCGCGCCACCTGCATCAGTGGTAGCTTCCTTGTGCGCAACAGCAGCTGATCCCCCAGCAGCAGAAGTAACTTGAGCAGTTTGGCTGGGGGCATCAACCTGCACGGGCTTGGTTGGCTTAACAACCTCGGGTCCCTTCTCCCGAGTAATTTCCTTCTTTCTCTCATGAAGGGGCTGGTCAAGCCCCGTGATACGCACGACCTCCGCACCCAGCGCCTTCTCATGTGCAACGGTAGCAGCTGCCCCGGTCTACTTAGATTTATCACCCTCAGGCTTTTCCGCAACCTTCTCTTTCTCTTGTTCTTTCTCCTTCTCAACAGGTTTCTCAGCAGCTTGCTTTTTCTCCTTCTCAACCTCTAGCTCATCAGACTTTAGAGGCTTGATCACAAACTTAGTTTTCTTCTGCACCGGTTCTTTCGGGTCCTTAAACTCAACACCCTTCTTTTCAGGGGTCTTCTTCTTGGCCTCTGCAGAAGCAAAGTGTTAAAAAGAAATTTCATTAAGGAAAGCATGAAGGAAGTCATAACACTAACCTGGAGAGAATTTGTAGAGAGAGCGCAGACTGCTCTGTTTACCTATTACTGGGGCACCCCCAGTCTTCTGCGCCGCATGGACGCCAGCAGCAGTTTCATCCCTGCTTCTTTTTCTGCTTATCAACTTGATAGCAGGTTCTTCTTCTTCTTCCTCTTCTTCTTCCTCTTCTTCTTCATCTAGCGCAATGGACGAAGGGGTAGCAGCAGCATCCGGGTTCCTGGAACCCGCGCTTCCCGAGCTCTTCGAACCAGCAGCTCCGGTCTTCTTCTCACCTATACGGGACAAACCCTCAAGTGAGTCACTTGCAACTACGTAATCTTTTAGGTTGCCGGAATCGGAGAGTACCTTTGTCAGAGGAACCGGCAGTTGCGCGGCTACTCCCACCCTTCTTGCTAGGTGGATCAGCATCGATGGTGATCACCTTCTTCTTCTTCTTCGGTTTCTTCTTCTCCTCCGGATCAATGCCGAGGTCGCGCAACACACCTGCAAAGATGTTAGACCAGGAACTTAACTCTCCATTTGAAGACCCTACAGACTCCTCCCTGGAAAGATAAAGAATCTCTTTTCCAGCGGAAGTCATAGCGCGCAAAGGCCTGGGGTTGGGTAGATGCGCACCTTCGGTTGCAGTAGGAGGATTGGCAAAGGCTCCAGCAGGTGGGTACAGAAAGAGACCTTTGATCCTCTCATACCAGAATTGCTCTCCAGACTCCAGCGGGCGCACGCCCACAGATCCACCAAAGGTGGGGAAAGCAGCCTGCCAAAGACGCGCTTCTGCAACGAAATCAAGTACTTAAGCGCAAATTAAGGAAAAGGAATAATCAAAAGAAGTAACCAACCTCTATCTTGAAACTTCAACACGGGCACCTAAGTGCTATCCTCTAGCCACTGGTCACTCATCTGCGCTGCGACCAGAACGTTTTCACCAAAAATACAATTTGGTGTGGCAGTTAGTTTCACATACCAGTCAGCCTTCTTGGGGATTAGCAGCTCCTCCTTCTCGATCACATCCGGCGCACGGAATATCATTGCAATCGGAATAACTTCTTCCCTGATGAAGAAGAATTTCTATTTCCAGTCATGGAAACTCTTAGGAGGATTCAGAAAAATCTTCTTGGCAGACCCCCGGTTGCCAAAGGAGTAGAATCCCATGTTCCTAATCAATTGATAGAATGCCCTAAATCTCTCCACTGTGGGCTCTATATCATGGGATCGACATAAAAACTCAAAGTGTCGCACCCTCACCATACCGGGTGGACTCATCTGGGAGATATGAAACCCATAATAATGAAGAATATGGGCCATGAACTCTGTCGCCGGCAACCGGAAGTTTCCCTGTAAAAAGAAATCTTCGAAAAGGGTAATTTACCCCGGCGGCGCGTCGACAGCTGTTTGATTTTGACCGGGATATAGTGCATCCCACTCCGGTGGAAACCGAAAACCTCTCGTAATTTGTTCAAACAACCCCAGGTCCCATTTGAGGACACGGAGGGGACCTTCATCACCTGGGTTCTCTTCTTCAGCCATAGATAATCGAGTAAAGGATTTGAATATTTCCTAGAAAACTTGAATATCTTCGAACCTCTGATAAAACTTGAAGATCTGCTAAAGCAAACGTGAAGAACTGCTAACGAAAACTTGAAGACCTGCTGGTGTTCTTTGAAGACTTGAAGATTTAAGGAAGAATAGAGAGCAAATAGAGAAACAGAAGAAAAGTTTGTGATTTTCTCTCCCTTCTTATCGGCTATATATATTAAATTCGATGAGTAGACGTTCCGGATAAACCGCGCGCGTATCCACCCAGCAGTTGCCACGTGCACCGCAATTCCCAGAGTGACAGTTACCACGCACGCGTGGGCCTCACTCGACTGACGGAAATCCGAACCGCTAGTGACAACTTGATGACGGCCGTGTCAGCAGTCAACTCAAACGTCGCCATCAACGATATTTCCTACCAACCTGTCAGAATTCAAAAATCGAGGTTCTTCCCGCTCAAATCTACTACAAACTTCATGCAGAAGTTACCCAGGCCGCGCAGCATCCACAATTCTCCAATGAGCTTGCGCGCTTACACTCAAAAGCAGAGAATTTCCAACAGAAAAAATCTGGTAGTCGCGCCGTAATAACTGACAAACATTTACACGTGCGCGAGTCACCATGATCTAGCAGGCATCTTTCAAACCCAACACTTCTTTTTTTTTTTCTAAAGTCCAGAGCTCCAACCACTCACTTCGCGCGTGATGCAGCACTGGACTGGGGGGACTTGAAGGGGTATGGTCCCAAAAATGCCACGCAGACCATTCAGGTCGCGCGTTGGACCATACTCCTTAATCACTTTGGTGATCAATCTCTAGACCCGCGCGTGATGCCCAAGCAGAGCCCGACCGCTCGTGAGGTCTAAACAACAAACAACATCACTTTCTATACTTAGGCATTTTGAAGAAGAGCCTCCACCTACTGCAACCCTGCGCGGGCTACTGACATGCTCAGTATAGGTCGCGAGGGAGCCAAAGCACAAGGCCACTCCAGAAAGTACCAAAGGTACAAGTGGCAGAAGAACAAGTCAATCAGCGTCCTCCAGGCTGTGCTCAGTCGTGCTCCACGATCATCTGACGTGCTGGAGACATAAAGTACACAAGGACGCCGATGTGGCACCAATCAGGGGGCGGCGACACCTGCCCCATGATCTCCACTTACCTGCTGATGGCAGAGGGACAACAAGACCGACAACTGAGACACGTGGCTCCAATCACGGTGTGCCAGGACCGTAGATCTTCTAGAAGACACTAACGGTCGACACCAGTGAGACAAAGAGCATATTCTCCAGTTGTCGCCTTCCGGCCCATGGCCCATCGGCCCATCTCTTCTTACACCTCTCCGGCTATAAATAGAGACCTCCAGGCAAAGGTTAAACATTCCATTCCCTCTACTCTCACTCTTAACACACAATTATTTCCTCAAAGCAGATACTTATTCTCACGCCGGAGTCTGGTTAAGAGGGAAACCCCCATATTCCCCTCTTAACGAGCTAACGGTGTTTTGTTTTGCAGGATTATCGGATCAAATCGGAGCTCAGAAAGTTAAAAGAAGATTAACCCTTATGAGAGGAACATAAACCAAACTAATTAACTCTAAAATTAGTTCTGTGTTTCTTCAGTTAACAAATTGATAAACTTGTGGGAGCCAACAAGCCTTAGCTGCAGAAAAAGATAACCGCCATTATTGATTCACAAGCAACCATAAATCCATAATCATTGTTATATGATGCCTTGTGTTTCATGATTGATGCGACAATAGTACTACATTTTACCAGATAAACATATCTGCTCTATTAAATGTTTCCTGTTATTCCTATTAGACCACTGGGTATGGAGAGCCTCATCCCCAAGGGGATGGGCCGTCACGTCACCGCCACGTAAGCGAGGCCTAAAAGGGATGGACCTAAGGGGGTGGGGGATGAACCCCTTTATATATATATGTATGTATGTATGTATAGGTGTGTGTGTGTGGGAGAGAGAGGCCCATCGCCACCGGCTTGTGGAGGACAGAGAAGTCAGGCCTGGTCCGACGCCGGAGCAAAGGGGTGGGGAAGACGGGAAGACGGGGCGGCGAGCAAGGGACGGGCATGGGGACGGCCCCCATACCCTCCGGTCTTAAACGAGTTCTTTCTCGCGAACCTGTAGATATATTCTGGACATGATTTTTGGGTTTGTGTCATATTTGAATTTGTGTTAAATTTGACTTGAAACTGTGAATTTAACAACTCCAAACAATTATATGTTTTTTTTTTTGCACTTCTGATCTTCAGACCAAACCGGTGATGAACAGGGGATTCATTGCTTGCTTGTTGCAGAAGTGATCTGAGGAAAAGGGGAAAGAAAGGGAAAGAAGAAAAGGAGAGGGGGTGGGGGTGGGGTGGGTAGTTGGGCAGGCGGGCAAAATGATCAAAATGCCATTCCCTTAACTGAGGAAAATGACAAAAAACAAGGTTTTTTTTTTAAATATGAGTTGACTTTGCTTTTGTACCAAAATGGCAATAAAACTGAAACCACAGGGACCCAGATGCAAAAGGTTTAAGTTTTGAACTAAAATGATAAAAGTAGCCAAACCACAGGGACCAAAATGGCAGTTTACTCAAGAAAATATAAGAAAAATGGATTTGAGACTATCTCCCATGAAGGAAGCAGCAAGACAAGAAGAGTTCCAATGCTTGGTGATTCCTTGTTCCACCTGATGATTTGGTAGTAATTGGGCAGAATTGTGTTTTGGTTGAGAAATGGTGGTGGCTAGGGTTTTAGAGAAGACACAGATAATGAAAAGTTTTAGAGATTTATACTGTTTTCTCTAACTTTTTTTTTTTTAAATAAAGAGGCTAGTAATAGCTTTAATGGATTAATTATGTATTAATGCTAATTGATTTGAGTATGTGAAACTCTTAGACCACCCGTAGTGGCTTCATTTGGGGCGTTTTTTGTGCCCGAAAACGCCAAATCACGCCGGGGAACCACCTCTGGGCGTGTTTGGCTTGTTTTTTTGTTTTCGTGTGATTCAAATCATGCTTTGAACATTTTGAGTTGGCCAATAACATTCAATCTTCCTTTTTTAGTCCAATAGTTTTTTTTGTTGGTTTTTTTATTTTTTATTTAATTATTTACACCATTTTAACATAATGCTCACATCCTCACTACACCCATTTTAAAAAACGCTCAATAATGACTCTTGTTGAGTGTACTACCACATAGCAAAAAACACGCAAGGATGGGGGCATTATTCACCCTTTCCACAACACATGTTCTTAATGATTCTAACAAAACAAAAGGAAAGTCAAAACAAAATATTAAAGTTGTTGGCGTGTGAGGAAAGGTACAAAGAGTTGGGGGAAAATTATTTTGAGGGTAGGGGGCACAAGAGTGGTAGTGCAGTGGTATTAGGAAAACATCACAATTCACATTCACAATTCACATTGTCTATTTTTTTAAATTGATATGTAAAGTTTATTATTAATATTTTTAACCCAACAATGGAGAGAACAGAAGGAACAAGTCCAATCAGAGCTTAAGAAAGTGCATGATGAAGAAGTGAAAAATACAGAACTGATCAATGATGTACATGCTCTAATGAGAATGATGCACTTTAATAAATTGAGTTGTGTAAAAAATTAAATAGGGTAAATTAAATTATTTTTTTTATTGCCAAATACTAGATGCGCATTTTGCCCCTTTATCCTTTTATAACTAACCGCTTAGCCCTTAAATTTGTACTTATCATAGAACTCCCTGGCATAAATCTTAACAACACATTCACTTCTATATATGTCATACTTTGTATGCACACATATTACTTTTGAGGTGTGTACATCTTTTTTCTTATAAAACTACAATCGGAAAACGAAAAGGGAAAACTAAATATATTGGTAGTATAATCAGGTAATAATTCTTACATAAGATGATGTTTGGAACCATACAACACATATTTACAAAGTTTTCATACAAACATATTTTTAACTAAAGAAACCCATATAATAATTATGTACAGAACCATCTTCCTGCAACAAATACAGAATCCATGACAAACTGTTAAACATACAGTTTAGCATAATATATAGTAATGACATGAAATAGATAACAATCAAAAGATTAGCTTCAACTCGTTAACTTGGTAAAAAGATAAGTTTCGACCCGTTAACTTGGGTCAAAATATGAGCTTCGACCTGTTAAGTTTAACTGGTTCGATTATGGTAATGTTTCTGATGCGTAAAATATAATTAAACAAATGTTAGGCTGTAAGGAACATAACAATAGATTATTATTGTAAAAATAATAATTTTTGTAATCATGTTTGACACAATAATTATTTTTATTAAACTCACTAATTAGTTATATATAGTCTTAAAATGTTGGAAAAAAATAAGTTTCCGGTCACAACCCTATTCATTCTTGCGGGTCAAAGAATTACTTGTTTTTGACCCGTTACCCAACCCCTGATTACCACAACTACCAAATATTATTGCTAACATTTTATGGTCATTTCAGTTGAAGATGCAAATTGCTGGTATTTCAGTCCCAAAAACCACATAGAATGAAAATTTCTGATGTCGTAAGCAAAAGAATTCATATATGAAATGGTCAAAGAAAGTGCTTATATTACCCGTTAAGCCCAGTTCCTCTTGGATCGAAGTTGAGTGAGCTTATCCCTCCATTGTGCTGTAACATAAAGACACTACATGATTATGTGAAGAACAGAACAGAACACGTGGCAGTATTAAACGCGCATTTTCACGTGGCAGTATTATGCTCGTAGATCATAAATGGATTGATTTAGGTTACAATAACGCGTGAAATGGTAAAACTTTATATCATTAGCCAAAAAAGGTCAAACACAGCAAATTGATTAAGTAGGGTAGCAATTACGTCTAATTGGTGGGTTGAATAGTTGAACATGAACACGACCCATATATTTAACCTGAAGACACTTAATTTCGTCTAGTCCTAAAAATCCATTTCAACACTTTAACCCATTTATTTATTTATTTTTTTTATATGAACTGATTTTCCAGTTGGTATGTTCTTATATATTAAACAAACTCAATACGATTACAGGCTAATGGCAGGTAGGCGAGCAACAAGTTGCGCGGCTACCCCCTTCTGAATAGCAAACCCTACCCTGCTAAACACAAAATTTTGCCCCTTAACATGCGCGGTGTAAACAGGTTCTAAGCGGGCAGTCGGATTGTATATGATTTGTATTCAAGTTTTAAATGTGTTAAACGGGTCAACTTGTAAGTTACCAAAAGTGTATTAAGTTTCACAATGCATATAAACCTCCTAAACATATTTATGTAAGAAACTAAGAATAAGACGAAGTCACAAAACATACCAGCGTCTCTGTAACGTTCCTCAACGGCAGCAACAAGCATGTTCCGAACAAGATTAAACTCCTTGGTTTCAACACAAGGCTGCCCACTTGGTCTGTAAAAATTGCGTTCTTAGTAACTTCCGATAAAAAATATGTAGCAAGCCTTAATGACTATACCAATTTTAATATCATCCCAATACTTTCTTTTTATAAAATATCTTTTCCGATACCTGTCGAGTTCTTTAAATATTAAGCCATCTGAAGAAGATTTCTGAATAGAAGGCTTTGCAGATTCGACAATCTTCACGCCATCACTAAATGCCAAGAACTTGTTCACTTGTATTGGCACCTGAATGCGTAAAAAGAAATCTTTCCACGCATTTATGACATAAAACAAATGAAAGTAAGGTACTATTAAGATGATAATGTTGTACGTACGTTGCACCTAACAGCGATATTGATGGCGTCCGATGGACGAAGGTCAAAGCTAACACAAGCGGTTTCATCATCCACCTGAAATTGTGAACACCATGATGTTAATTATAGCAAAAGTATAGAAACATATTTAAAATGAATATTTCATCCATTAAATTGCTAATTCTTTGAAGTTCATACCTTTGTGAGATATAACTGAGCAAAATACGCTTCGTGTATTCTCTTGGTTACTCGAACGAGTTTGACCTGAACACAATGAAAACCAAATAAGTAAATGGATATTTCGAGACATTTTTTAAACTATGTACCCAAAAACCAATTTGATTTTATGAAAATATGATGATTGTTGTTTGACTTGTTTATAACATTTATCGGTTAGTATAATTGTAACCATATGTTGTATATTATATTTAGTTAAATTTATTTTTCATGTAGCTCCCAATTTTTTAACATCTAAAAGAGAAAAGCGGAGAATGACGCAAATGGTTCTGCAGTCAGATTTTAGATGCCGCATATTAACGTTTTAATCTTAAAAAAAAACTTACTTTATAGCCCATCTTATTAACCATATCCTGCACCACTTGATACATAGTTGGCCTAGCCTGAAACACAACACAAAAAAAAAAAAAAATAAACAAATAAATAAAAAATCAATAACTCAAAGAAATATACAATAAAAACACAAGAAAAAAGTCAAATCAATTAGTCAACGGTAAGGAATCAGCATACGATTTGAACATTTCGCATTGCTGCCATGAGCAATACACTAGGCATCTCCACTGCAAAAGAACACAGAATGCAAAATGCTATGAGCAAGACCATAGGTGTGTGTATACGATTCCGAAAAAAAATTAAACTTCCGGAAATGAATTAAAGTGTATACATACAAACAATTATTGGAAGTAACAAGCCTGTCCCGTCTTCCATCTTCAATACAATAGCGGGATGAGGGGCGTAATCAGGCAGATGACCACCTTGAGGACTATTATGCGCACAATTTAGATATCTACCATCCCTCATCTTAATCATAAACCCTTCCGGTCCACTCTTCACTTCAACTATATAAAAAACCAAACCAACATATTTAATTAAATCAAAATCATTAATTAAACAAAAAAAAAATTAATTAGCTTACCGGCTTCAACTACGCTAGAATTGATATAATCCGAGTCATTCTCGTTAAAACTTTCTGCCATGCTACCATTACCATTTGATGACGAACTATAAGTGCATGTAACGGTCTTTGACTTTGGTTGACCATGGATACGAACGCGACGACTATAAACACCTCTAAATCCCCACATCCCACTTGTAAGAGTTTTAGCCTTTGTTAACGACCCGTTAACTGCAGGAACTCCGTGAATGCCTCCTTGCTTCCTATGTACAGACGGGCATACGACTGGACCTTGTAGAGAACTCATCATTCCTGTTACCAAAAATAAAAAATACACCAAGAATCAACAAATCTTGACATATAAATCACATTGATGAATCAACGTGGTACTATTTGAACTATAGATATTTATTCCATCACATGACATCATAGTACATTATTAATAAATCATGAATAATCAATTATTACAACAGAAAGTATTCGCATACGGATGTCGTATTTGACAACTAGTGCAATATATACGGATGTCAATGCGACCGGTTATTGATAATCCTAGACCCATATCCGACGATGAAACCATATCATGTTTAGTCCCATACCCGATTACTCACTACCCGTTGGATATCGGTTAGTTTGACCAGACTCCCATGTGCAATTTTACTATTAGTTTTTTATACAAAATTTATTAAAATAACGAAATATGAAATAACTAAAAAGTTTAGTGGATTAGTAGACAATAATAAAAAGTAAACAAAATGTTTGCGGGTATGGTCCAGGTAAACGGATATATATGTTTCGAGTAATCGGTCCAGTATCCCCTAAGGAGGGACGGGGCGCCCCCGTGATGGTCCTCCACCACGCGTGGAACAACAAATAACACCGCCGCCACCACGTTCTATAACGTGTCAAACACATCACGCGTGAAGAATTGAAGAATGTGAGGGTTTATTGTTAGGTGTTGTGAGTGATGGCCATTTCCACTAAAATCCATCACCAGTGATTGGAATAAAGCTCGATGACATGACGGAACTTGATTGGAAGTTGTGGGTGTTGAGTGATGGGCGCCCCTAGGGGTGTAAACGAGCCGAGCCGAGCCCGAGCCCGACTAGGCTCGAGCTCTGCTCGTTATGTTTTCATGAAGCTCGAGCTCGAGCTCGGCTCGGTTCGAGCCTACTTCTCTGAGCTCGAGCTCGGCTCGCGGGTAAAACCCAAAGCTCGAGCTCGAGCTATTTCGAGAACAACCTCAAATGAGCTAAAAGCTCGGCTCTAGCTCGTTTCAACAACGATTAATCGAGCCAAAGCTCGGCTCGAGCTCGGCTCACCAATGTTATCATCATCATTATTATATTATATTATATTATATATATATATAAAACTAAAATTTTGTTCAGTCTCATTTGGGCTCGTGAGCATAAACGAGCTTTGTATTTCAGGCTCGAGCTCGGGCTCAATAACTAAAGGAGCTCTATTTCAGGCTCAAGCTCGGGCTCGTTAAGGCTCGACTCGTTCGAGCTTTTAACCGAGCCGATCACGAGTAGCTCTCGAGCCTCCGGGCTTGTTGCGCCCCGCCCGCCCTAATGTTGCGGATTTCCCGATTGGGTTCAGGTTCATTTGCCTAACAGTATATGAGATCTAACCCCTGGAATCTAATTGTAACAGATTTTAAAAAAAACACTAGTTAGATAATCAAAATATTAGTTAATTATATTTGTTCAAAACAATTAAACTAAATAAATCACAACAAAATAGCTAAATTAGATATTCTGTAGGTGAATCAAATCAAATTCCACAATTTATAAAAAAACTCTTTACCTAACTCACTTAAACTCCCAAACACTTCCTAAAAATATAATTAATAATCATACGTGTTTGAACTAAATTAACACATCAACATAAAACTCAGAATTCAAACAAAATTAATAACCGATCATCATAAATCCGTACAAATAGAGATGATCAACAACATAGATATAAATTACTAATAAAAGAACTGACCTGAATGTTTTCAGAAACTGATCGAAGATGAGTTTGATTGAAAAAATAAAGGGTGGAGATTAGAAAGAAGATAGTTTGAACAACAAAGTGGATAATGGGAGAATATTAATGGAGATGGAGGGTGAGTTTATAGATATTTCTGGAGTAGGAGTTATAAGCGGTTTGGTTTTTCAATTATTTGTTGTTGTCAGGACGAAAGTGTGACTGTCAAGGGAAAGGTACGTATTAACGCATTTAAACAAGGAATCTAGAAAACACTAAACAAATATAGTATTTTATGTTTGTTACAAGACTTTAGAGTTATTCAATTATTTTTAAGTTTAGTTGATAGTTTTATATTTTAGATTGGTAGGATTAGTTTAAAATTGGTTTTCAGGTAATGAAATTTCAACTAACCATATAATAATAAGTTTATAAATGTGTGGAACCTACAAACCTGAGAACACCCGTAGTGGTAGAGGATTTGGACGTTTTTTTCCCCGAAACGCCTCACCACGTCCAAATACATCGTCCCTGAGGCGTTTTCCTTTAAAAAGTTGGTTGGACGTTTCCTTTAAAACGGCAGAGAACTTTTGCTTTGGCCAATAAGAAATTTTCAAGTATTCCATGTAATATTATTTGTTTTCATATTTTTTAAATAATAATTGAGTAATCATTGTTAGGGATTATGAGTATTATATCACGACAGCCCTTTTTAACTTCAAGCCCCATATTGTCTTGCTGACTAGGACGTCACATGTCGAATAAATGTAAAAAAAGAGCTTGAATTTCAAGCCTCATTACACATGATCTGATAGGTAAAAAGTGATTAGTACTTACTAGGTAGATGATACCATATTACAATCTTACAATTCTAATAGAACCATTGTAACATGTCTCGACTCGACCCAAGGACCTTCCCTGCTACGTTTAAGTTTGCCCCATCAAGAATTTGATTAGGTTTGCAATACAAATTTTATAAAAGATTTATGTTAAAAAGCACTAGTTTTTCATCTAGTGTTTGGTCTCAAGTTTTCTTTATACTTGAAAATTTGCTTTTGCCCAATACACACTAAACAACTTTAGTTAAACTCGTCATGAAAGTTCACCATGTGCCATATTAAGGGGTGTTTGGCGTAGCTTTTTCAAACTCCTTATGAGTTTTTGAAAAAGTTAATTATTAATTTTTCCCCTCACATACACTCTCAATCCCAAACATTATTTAACTTTTCAAAAAAGTCAATAAGTTATAAGTTGACTAAAATAAGCAAATCCCAAATACCCCCTAAGAGTGAAACAACATGGTTTGATTTCGAGTGTGTAACGTATACATACGGGTGTACTAAATGATCAAATTACGTTAGAGTGGAGTATTTATTTGATGAATACTTGCATAATTTTCTGTTAGTGTTAACTAATTAGTCTCATACGGGAAACATCTAACAACAGGAAGCGTCTTGCCCGTATGTGCAGTGGCGGACCTAGGATTTTTTTTCTATTGGTGTCCGTTTTTTTGTGTTAAAATTTTTCGCAACCAAACTATAAAATTTTCTGGTTGGTCATCGTAGTCGGGTCGGGTTGGGGCTAGAAAATAATGTAGAAACATTTACTGGACATGAAACCACTACAGTATTAAGAACCATTTTTTAAAAATCAATTTATCAAATTGTGGTTATTAATAAGTTGCTTGAAACCAATAGCTACCTAAACAACACAACTACTTCACATAACTTCAAAATTTTGTTTAAGCCTTTTTTTTTAACGCCATTATATGCTTGAAATCTTATTTGGTAATCAAATGTGAAATAAAATCATTCGGAGACATTAAATTTATCATTTTAAAGAAGCAAATTAGAGGGTCAATGGTCAATGGTCAATGTGTAACCTTTTGTGTTATGTCATGTCAAAATAAATGGTCCATAAGACAATGGGGTATGGTTACTTTACAAATTACAAAGGGTATTTTTCTTACAAAGTGTGAGAAGTTTATGTAGAATTGTGTTATAAATTTTAGTTATGATGTTTTAGATCCTTTTAAGACGGTATTATATAGAAAAACACCAATTGTAACAATTTAAAATACAGTGAAATATATTCTAATTTCTAGGTATTACATTTAAAACACACTGAATAACTTTTTTCGCATAGTGTTTTAGATTTCATTCTAAAAATACATTTCATTATGTCTTAAATTGTTACTATTGGTTTTTTAAAAACATGCCTAAAATTTAAAACAAAAGACATATAAACTTCTGATATTTTGTATAAAAAATGCTTTTTGTAGATAAATCCTTACCTAAGATAATGTTACCATTAAAAAAAAACACACTATCATTTAATATTACATCATTACATTTTATGAATACCATGGTTTGTAAAAATCCCGACTAGCATCTAATTGGTCGCCGATTAATTGATAGTCGGAGGTTCACCGGGTAATTTTTATCTAATTGGCCAATTAATCAATAGGCGATCAACGTTGGTCAAATCCAGTCTTAATTGGCCAAAAATCGATGGCAGTCTAGCGATTCCGACCGGCATTCCGGTCAGATTATTGACCAAAACCTTTAAATTCCAGCGATTAATTATATCTACTTGAAAATATGGGTTGAAAAAAGTGTTAAAACATGTCTACTTTAAAAATACATATAAAAATGTTTATATATACATATAAAACTGAAAATTACACATAAAAATTCAATCCAACTAAACCCTATTAATCCGATTAATCGCTAGTCGGTAGCCCACCGGCCGACTAGCACCAAAAGATTACCGTGATTAATTAATTATATCTTCAATTCTTAACTTAGTATATATTCATAGGTCCTGACAAGTTGGTGTAGTGGTTAATCACTTGGTTTCTCTCCTTAAAGTTCAAAGTTCAACTCCCACTAGCATCACTTTAAAGCGCATTGGTGTGGCAATGAAGTTTAGAACTAGGCTTCTCTAGAGGTCACGAGTTCAAAACCGAGTCGCAGTGGGCCTTCAGAGTGAGCGAATTTTCCTCAGAATTAGTGGCTTGGTGGCTCTGATATGCATTTAACTCTGACCGTTATGAAGGAGTGGATGCATTTGTTTGATTGAGGACATCTAATAGTATATATCCGGTAATTTAGTTGACAGTAAAAAAAAATACATATTCTCATAGAACATGTTTTTCAATGATGATCCCTAGATTTATAGGACCTAGTTTCGTTAAAGAGTCCAAATAATAGTGGTTCCATTGATTAATTACAAATGTTCGGGTCTAATCTATAGTATAACATATCATACGAGTGTTGTGTATATCCTATTTTCATGTTTCGTATATGTTTATTCTATAGCCACGGTTCGGTGATTAAACTAGGTGTATGTGTTTGACACGTGTTTCACATTTGCGGCAATGAAGATGTCATGGATAAGGTTCCAACTTCAAAGTCCAAAGTGAGAATTATCCATTGTGAGCTCTTATTTTTAATCCTCCGTGGTCCACTCATCTACAAGTTGGCAGATTATATTTAAATTCATATATGATAATTCATATATGATAAAATTCATATATGATAAAATTAAAACTCAATGAACAGTGAATTTCATGAACAATTAATTTCATTTTCATATATGATAAAATAGTTAATTTAGGCTATATTAAAATTAAAACTCAATGAACAGTGAATTTCATGAACAATTAATTTCATTTTCATATATGATAAAATAGTTAATTTAGGCTATATTAGAATATGGGGTGAATTTCATGAACAATTAATTTCATTTTCATATATGATAAAATAGTTAATTTAGGCTATATTAGAATATGGGGTATGAGGCGGAGGTTGTAGGGTGGGTTGGGTACAAATGCCCAAGTCACCACCCCGGGTGTGCTTGGGTTTCGGCGTGGCCCCTTAGGCGGGGGTTTCAGCCCGGGGGCGGAGGTTGTGGCGTGGGTTGGGTACAAACGCCCATGTCACCACCCCAGGAGGGCTTGGGTTTCGGCGTGGCCCCTTGGGCGGGGGTTTCAGCCCGGGCGTTGGACGGGGCTATCAATATAACATGACGGGATCTCATTGGCCAAGACAAGTAGCCGTTTGGGGTATATTAGAATATGGGGTATGGGGCGGGGGTTGTGGCGTGGGTTGGGTACAAACGCCCAAGTCACCACCCCGGGTGGGCTTGGGTTTCGGCGTGGCCCCTTAGGCGGGGGTTTCTGTCCGGGGGCGGGGGTTGTGGCGTGGGTTGGGTACAAACGCCCAAGTCACCACCCCGGGTGGGCTTGGGTTTCGGCGTGGCCCCTTGGGCGGGGGTTTCAGCCCGGGCGTTGGATGGGGCTATCAAGATGACATGACGGGATCTCATTGGCCAAGACAAGTAGCCGTTTGGGCTAGCCGTTGGCCAATGGCTATGTGTTTAAAAAAAATTATTCACTATAAATACTCACACTTCTATTCATTTTTTTACCACAACTTCTCCACCTCTTCTATAATCATCTCTATCTTATTTTTAAAAAAAATTCTTATCCAACCACAATACGAAAAATGAATCCTCATAATCGTGGTTTTGACCCGAACAATTCGTGGGCATTCCAAGAAACACCTAGCCTAGCATCCAATCGTCCAATTGCTCCCTTTTTATTACACTCCACGATGCCGGATATGACTGGTTACGCATCGTTTATCTCGAATCGTTTGAAGAATGATGTCGGTCGAAAACACCAATGCCTTTCGCGCAACGCACGTAATTGTAAAACACTAGTTCATTTTTAAAAAGGATTCAATATCAAAATAACTTATTTCAACTCAATCGTATTGTTCAGTTGATTTTAAAAATATATAATAATATAGTTGAAATTTACGATATTTATTACTAGGTTAGAACCCCGTGTATTACACGGGTTGAATAAATGTAATTTTATATTTTAAATAATAAAAAGTTATATTTTTATGAACCCCGTATATTGTACGAGTTAAATAAATGTAATTTTATATATCAAATAATAAAAAAAAGTTATATATTCAAAAACCATGTGTACTACACAGATTAAATAAATGTAATTTTGTATACTAAATATTAAAAACGTCGTATCTTTAAAAAAAACACGTGTATAATCGTGTTGAATAAATCTACCAAATAATAAAAAAAAAATTACATCCTTAAAAATCACGTATGTTACACGTGTTGAATAGATCTAAAAAAAGAGTTATATCTTTAAAAACCATGTGTATTACACATATTAAATAAATGTAATTTTGTATATTAAATACTAAGAACGTCGTATCTTTAAAAAACTCGTGTATAATTGGGTTGAAAAATCTACCAAATAATAAAAACATTATATCCTTAAAAAACATGTGTATTACACGTGTTGAATAAATCTAATTTTACATAGCAAATGATAAAAAGTTATATCTTTAAAAACTCCGTTTATTACAGGGGTTATATAAATGTAACTTTGTATGGTAAATAATAAAAAAAGTTATATTTTTCAAAACCCTGCATTTTACACTTGTTGAATAAATATAATTTTGTATACCAAATGATAAAAAAGTTACATTTTTAATAAATTAGGATAACATTTAATATTAATTTATTCTTTATACTAGAGGGTAGGCCCGTGCGATGCACGGCATGACCAACAGTTAGTGTCCTTCATTTTGTTGTGCGTTCGGGGAAAATGTTTATGTATGGATAAAAGATAATTAGCCAAAAGACAATGTAAGAGAAGCCATACAAAACGTGATAAGAGCTTGTACCATAAGCCGGCCACACAAAATTTAAGGCGTGCATAGCACAGGAAACTTTGTTTGCGGAATCTGTTTTAGAACAAACATGTATGCCAAGTCTAAAAACATACATTACAGGAAAAAAACTTAAAGGAGTTCATAAAGCTTCCGGTTTTATTCAATAATTCACGAAATCTTCTGCCGCTAATGCATGGCTATGTAGTCGACGTTCCCCTTAGTAGTTTCTTGTCTACAACAGGTTTAAGGAAGTAAACATAAGCAACGGGTATGAGCTAGTCAAATCAAATATCTATATGCTTATAGGCAAAATATATACCTTTCACCTGGAGCGCTACCCACGGAACCATCTGAATAAGAACCTTCATAAGTAGGGCTGGGAAATAAAAAAAGGAAATGTTAGGCAGAACTTTAACTTGGATGATGTATATATTAGTAGCTCATATGCCATTATTTTGTACTAAAAATTTGATAGAATGTAACTTCGTTCAAGTAGTGACATAGCGACAAATATTCAATTTTGCACATTTACTTAAACACAACACAAATGGATATGATGTGTAAAACGTATATGCTTATAGGCTAAATACATACCTTTCACCTGGAGCGCTACCCACAGAACCATCTGAATCAGAACCTTCATAAGTAGGGCTGTGAAAGAAAGAAAGGAAATGTTAGGTAGAACTTTAACTTGGATGATGTATATATTAGTAGTTCATATTCCATTATTTTGTACTAAAAAGTTGATAGAATGTAACTCCGTTCAAGTAAATTCCCATTTATGAACTGCAGTTCAAGCTCGTTGAAGTTCAATTCATTCCATTTAGCTATTTGGCATGTATAAATAGAGGAAAAAAGCATAAACTAATGATTTAACTTAAATATCCAAATGAACAAAGAAGCATAAACAAATTCACTACAAATTTCATCATAATCGACGTAAAGAAAGGTAACCTTACGGAATGTGGGAATCTAGTGGTAATGCCCGCGCGTTGCCGACTTGCCACGGGTAAGTTCCATTACAATGCATTTCAACACTAAAGCGATGGGCTCGTATGCGTTCTCAAATCGAAAAAGCACATATCAAAACCAATGGTGTCGATCGTTTCTATTTTGCAGTTCGGCCACCAATAGGCTGATCACTTCAAAGGATCATGCTTCAGTCCAAATTAATGTTGGTCATTCGGACGAAAATGGTCTATATACTGGTCAATTTTCCACCTTTGCACTCTGCGGTTTCGTGAGAGCCCAGGTTTGTCTTTTTTTTTCAATTTTACAATAAAAAATATTATTTTATAATGTTGGAACAGTATATTATTACAATGCTAGTTATAAAACTTTATGGGTTATCTTTTTCATTTTTACCTGTATGGATCAAAACCGTCATCAGATTAAAAGTAATATATTGAAAACATATGTTAGCTCTTGTTTATTATTATTTATTAGTTTATATTATTTATATCTATTTTTTCATATTTTTTCCATTTGATAAGTATCAGTTTTATAGTTAGTCATAAAGAAATGAACATGATGTTTGTATCATATAATATTCAATTTTGAACATTTACTTAAACACAACACAAATGGATATGTAATTATGTGGTTCATGGAATTTGGTAAGTCAAAAGTATATATAGAAACTTACATGTACTTTCTGATTGTTTCTTTGAGCTTAACCGGTATTGGTATTGTCATCACCCCTTTACCCTTCCTAGTCATGGGAGTAGGAGTGGTAGATCCAACGGATTGACAATTGGTTTCGTCTGGGAGCACACGCTTGCAGTTGAAGCTCTCAAAGGCCCCATGATGGTAGTATGTGGATGTGTCAACTTGGATGGTTCGGGTGGTGCCCACAAGTGAGTGTAAGCAGTTTGGGAGCGCTGAGATGCTACCGTTAGAGTTCTGTATCATGACTGGAGTGAAGCTATCCTGGATGCTTTCGGAATAAACGGTGTAGATATGCGAGAGACCCGATTCCAGATTGAGTATAGACTGAGCAGTGGTGCTTGTTAGAATATGTGCAGTGTCATCGAAGCACACGATGACCGCATTTGCCGTGGAATCGAGCACATCAAGTTCAAGATGGAACCTGTTGAAAGTTTTTTTTTCAGATGTGAAAGTGTATAAAGGCGTTTGCCAACGCACATAACTATAGAATACCAAAACCGAACCTTGCTCGGGGAAACATAACTAGGTTTTCACAGCCAACACACCACAGCTCCCCGTGATCACGCGATACACCTTTCATGCATTTTCCTCCTCCACACATAAGTCTGAACCACTCTTCGCTATTACGTACGCCTTTAATTACCACACGACAATTGAACTCAGCATTCTGCATGGATTAGAAGAAACATATTTAATGTATGGATAATAATAATGCCGGGGGAAACAATCGAAATTATAGAAAGTGTTGATACCGTGTGTTTCTTATTTTCTCGACCATGGTTTAATATTTCTTCAAGAGTCGCCAAACTTTCTGAACAGTTAGCAACAGCAGTGGTTTTCTTCATGTTGGCAGGTGTCTTCCGATATTCAGTCACAGGTTGCATAATGAAAGGGAGGATGCTTGAATGTGGCTGTGTATTTATAGAGACATGATAAGTAGGCTCTTGGGATGACCTGTGGCAGTTTTCATTTTAATTAAAGTTTAAATGCAAAAATGTTATAGGATCTGAATATGAGGAGTCATCAGGTGTAAAGTTGCTCATACATCTAATTGCATTAATGATAACAAATAATAATAATAATAATAATAATAAATGATGATAACATATATTTTGATGTTATGGAATCTGAATATGAGAAGTCTATATATATATAAATCTATATTATTAAATAAAATGGATGAGTTAATTGGTTAAAATATTATTTGAAAATCGTTTGGTAATTCCTGAAAAAATGAAAAAAAAAACCAATTTTAGCAAAATAAACAAAAACCATTTCATAATTTTTTTTAAAATGTATGATAATATGAACTATGAAGGCTGAATAAGTACCAGGTACGCTCCGTCTTCTCCGGTATTGATGGTTGCGTGAAATACGACAGAACTTCGGTCAGCATATCTTCAGAGCTAATATTGGATGTCCATGTCGATTTCGAAACCGAAGAATGATTACCTGACCACAATAATTCCTAGAATTAACATCAGATCCATTATCAAGCAGCAATGCAACAATCTAAAACCACAAAACACCAAAAAAAAAAAAAAAAAAAAAAACAGCATAACCACAATAATTCCTAGAATTAACATCAGCTCCATTATCAAGCAATAATGTGCAAGTAATACCGGGTTTCCAATCGCGTCAGTTACATAGAAAATGTTTAGAGCCATACCCATTGTTGTAGATATCTCGGCCTGTGTTACGTTCATCGCGTTTTCTCTAAATGTTCGTGTCACTTGGGCCAACAGCCCGGGTTTGTCGGGTTTGAATAGCTCGAGACGCACACCCTCGGGTGCCCTTCTTTCAACCGCGGCTTTTAAACACATGATCACTCGTTGCTTTTCGGCTTTTGACCTAATCGGGCTTCCATCTATATGTCTGATATAAAATTCCTGAAAAAATGAAAAAAAAAAAAAAACAATTTTAGCAAAATAAACAAAAACCATTTCATAATTTTTTTTAAAATGTATGATAATATGAACTATGAAGGCTGAATAAGTACCAGATACGCTCCGTCTTCTCCGGTATTGATGGTTGCGTGAAATACACAGAACTTCGGTCAACATATCTTCGGAGCTAATATTGGATGTCCATGTCGATTTCGAAACCGAAGAATGATTACCTGACCACAATAATTCCTAGAATTAACATCAGCTCCATTATCAAGCAGCAATGCAACAATCTAAAACCACAAAACACCAAAAAAACAGCATAACCACAATAATTCCTAGAATTAACATCAGCTCCATTATCAAGCAATAATGTCCAAGTAATACCGGGTTTCCAATCGCGTCCGTTACATAGAAAATGTTTAGAGCCATACCCATTGTTGTAGATATCTCGGCCTGTGTTACGTTCATCGCGTTTTCTCTAAACATTCGTGTCACTTGGGCCAACAGCCCGGGTTTTTCGGGTTTGAATAGCTCGAGACGCACACCCTCGGGTGCCCTTCTTTCAACCGCGGCTTTTAAACACATGATCACTCGTTGCTTTTCGGCTTCTGAACTAATCGGGCTTCCATCTATATGTCTGATATAAAATTCTTGAAAAAATGAAAAAAAAACCAACTTTAGCAAAATAAACAAAAACCATTTCATAATTTTTTTTAAAATGTATGATAATATGAAATATGAAGGCTGAATAAGTACCAGATACGCTCCGTCTTCTCCGGTATTGATGGTTGCGTGAAATACGACAGAACTTCGTTCAGCATATCTTCGGAGCTAATATTGGATGTCCATGTCGATTTCGAAACCGAAGAATGATTACCTGACCACAATAATTCCTAGAATTAACATCAGCTCCATTATCAAGCAGCAATGCAACAATCTAAAACCACAAAACACCAAAAAAAAAAAACAGCATAAACACCAAATTAAACAATTAAACACAAAATCAATAGCTGAAAAGCGATAAATTCATACATCATTATGGCGTTTAGCAGCGGCAACATATTATGTATGTGTCAAATGACAAAATTACTTTTAAGAATTATAATCAAACAGAAGTATTACTTTTAAGAGCTTCAAAACAAAGAAAGGCGCTATTTAAAAATAATGCTTAAATCAACAAACAAAAAAACTAAGAAATAAAAAGAATATGAGTTTTCAAAATTTAGCGGAAACTGGAAAGACTTACATTCCCACCACCCGTGGCACATATATAGCTGCTGCGCTGTCGTTATTGGCAGACTACGTGGATAGTTGGTTGTCGGAGGGTACACGCATAATACTCAACGTGGCACGTATGTAGTTGTTGTGTTTGGGATGGAGCAAACAAAAATTGGGTTTAGGGCATGCATCAGTTATTATGTTGGAATAACGGCGATAAAGGCGATAAAAGTTTCTTTGTAGTCCAAAAATATACGGTAGGGCAAGTATTGTTTATTGCGTCCGATCTGATGTGGCCAAATTGTTAAACGTTTCTTTGTAAACGATGTTTCTGGTATGGTTCTTCATGCCACCGTTGCCATCCCCGACGATGACAATCTTTAAACCTTCAGGTGTCGTAACCCTTGAAAGAGCGACATAAAGCTGGCCATGGCTAAACACAGGTCGGGGCAAATAGAGACCAACAACTTTTAATGATTGGCCTTGACTTTTATTAATGGTCATTGCATAGCATGGTTTCACTGGGAACTGGCGTCTTTTCATAATGAATGGCCATTTTGATTTCGTGGATGAAAGGGTTATCCTCGGTATTAATGCAGTATCTCCATGATTTGACCCAGTAAGTATCCTAGCCTTGATAACAAATTTCCCAAGGTCTGTGATAATAAGACGGGTGCCATTACATAAGCCTTGCGAGGGGTTTACATTTCTTAAAAGCATGATAGGGAGGCCTTCTTTTAAATGCAAAGCGTGCGGTGGCATACCTAACAATGTCAAATAATTAAAGAATTTAACTGGTCACAAATTTTTTGTTTGTAACTAATATTTTAGTGCCGGGGAGGGGGGGGGGGGGGTACCTGGGAATGTCAAAGAGTTCAGGAATTCAGACGGATAGAGTTGTTCCTGTTCTAATACATCCGTGGATGCGCGACATATCTCGTCAGAGCTCTTGTAGGTCTTTGTGGTCCGTCTCAATTGTGCAAACATGTAATCATTGATTTCGTCCGCGTCTATATTGCGTGGGGTTAGTATTGCTCTTTCACACAAAAAATCGTCATCGCCCTGCCTTTCTGTAAACGACGAGAAGACAACGTTAACAATCGAGGCCACAGGAAGACCACAACTATCAACGATGAACCTGGTGGGTATCTCGATCCAGGTTGACTCATCTTCACCTTCTTTGGCTTTTGAGGGAACGATTCCATCGCCGATTTCTAACAACCATTTGTTGAAACGTTGCCTATCCATGTCTATCACACCTGTTGAGGTGTATTCGTTGACACGCATACTACGGTGGAGAGTGAAGAGTTCACAACTTTTCCACAGGTACGATTTATTTATGCATGCCTGAACAACATCTTCTCTTTTTCCCTTTGGGACGATGGGAAGGATTTTCCTGAAATCACCACCAAGCAAGACAGGTATGCCACCAAACACACGTTCTCTGTTTGCGTAGGTACAAAACCCCAAGATATCTCTAAGTGTTTTATCAAGTGCTTCAAAGGCATATTTTTGCATCATTGGTGCTTCGTCCCAGATGATTAACCTTACCTCTTGTAAAAGGTGTGCCAACTGGGTATTTTGTTTGATGGCACACGTGCTACTGTGAAGTAATTCTAAAGGGATAGCGAAGCGGCTATGAGTTGTCCGACCACCGGGTAATAGAAGGGACGCGATACCTGACGTGTGGGGATAGGTAAAGTGAGTAAAAATGGAGTTGCGTATGCAACCACATACATTATGTAGCACGAGAATAATTATACAACATTACAGAATTATTTTTTTACCAGAAGATGCAACCGCAAGGGCAATCAGGCCCATCGATCTTAAGCGTGACAGGATGGCTCTGTACAGGAAAGTCTTGCCTGTCCCACCAGGACCATACACGAAATAAAACCCTCCTTTTCGGGTGGTAACAGAATCAATGACGGTGTCGTATATGACCGTTTGTTCCGTGTTGAGTGATGCATATAATTGATCGTGTTCGTTTGTCAACTTTTTTTTATTGTAACTCAACTCTTCCCTGATTAGACGATTATCCATCTTATCGAGGAGCGACGTATCTGGTTGTGGCATATCTGTGAAATCCACCAACGATTTTCCATTTTTCTCCAATAGTTCAATTAGTTCAATCAGGCAGTACTTCTTAAGCTGGTCGTCCGATAAATGTAATCCCGAAAACATGAAGAGCCTACGTTTCATGTACAAAATATCATCAGATAGTATCTCCCAATTCTGTGCCCACAGTTGTGCCGGGCGGTTCACTTCGCAAAACAACAACATGGTAACAAACAATTCCCATAGCTGGGAACCAGACGCCCATAATTTAGCCTCTGAAAGAGCGTCATTCCACTCCTTGTCATCATTAAGCAAGCCATACGCATAGCAGGCTTCTTTGAACGTTTCATACACGACTCCGTCGACCGTTTTTATTTCTTCGAAACTTCAGGGCCCTCTCACAATTCCCAACAACATCCTTAAATAATACTTTGGCCCAGCTGCTGGATTGCAATACACAATCCGCCCAATGGCTGTCCGCTCCAACCGCGTTTTCCATACCTTGTTATCCTCTTGCCACACATACTTTGTTGGTATCTCGGCGTACGTAAAATTTCTTGCCGTTGCATCTCTGCTGTTCAGTGCAAACCATTGGGTGAACATTGTGTCTCGTATCCCGTCCCGGTTTAACAGGGCTGGCAAGCTGTCCGAATCACGTAACGTGAGTAGATGTTGGTTAGGTGTATGGAACGTTAGCTTCATGACGGATGGGAATGAGTAATGTATAGGAAATGCAAGCATTCTCCACACAGCTTCACACGGCGATAAGTACCGGCAATCCAAATAGTTTTTAATCTCATCGACCTTAACAATCTGTTGTGCACGCCTTTCACCATCATTGCCAATGTTTTCCTGAACAACCATTGTAGCCCTGTCTGGCCCCTTGTTTAAGTATTTAAACATGTATTTTATTGCTCGGGACTGGTTGCACCATTCAACATTGATGTGCGATTCGTACTTTAAGAGGAGATAACGGTTGTATGGAACGACAAACCGGTTGTCAAGCTTCGTTTTGCCCTTCATAAAGAAAATCTTGGTATCTCGTCGTCGATAAAACGGGTAACCGTCTTCGTCAATTGTCGTTTCTCGATAAAATGGTTTCGGAAAGTGTTTCTTGCATTTTCCATCTGTTGTACACGGAGCACTGCGCGCATCATTCCCACATGGACCATGCAACATGTAATCTGTTACAGCCTTATAACCGGATGGATCGTCAATTTTCAATGGGATCTCGGCTGAAATCAAATCATCTATACCAGCAGGCGTGCGAGACGCGACAGAATGTTCAAGCCACAATAAAAGGTGCGCGTGCGGTAGGCCTCGTTTTTGAAACTCAATTGTGTAAACAACTGTATATAACCAGGGGGACAAAGATTCAAGACAGAGAGGGAAAAAAGGGGAAAATTATAAAGCTAAAAAAGGTTAGTATTTGTGGGAGAATTGATAGCAAAAGAAAGAGGCGAGGCGTTACAAACTTTACCTGCTTTGCAGTTGCCAAAGATTTGTTTCTTCATAATATCTTCAATCAAGAAGGTCAGCTTTAGCTTAAAAACGCGTGATACAACATCTGCACGGTCATGAGACTTCTGTCCTGATATGAGAGATACCATGTCTTCGATTTCAGGCCATTTTGGGTTAGCTGTAAATGTTACAAACAGGTCGGGGTTCCCAAAAGCACGACACAGAGCCATGGCGTCTTGGTAATTTTGGATCATATATCTTGGACTGCCCGTAAAGGTTGCCGGCAAAACTATACGTTGTCCGATAGCCTCAGCATTTGTATCCCCACGCGTCACAGCGTCACAAACATTATGATAGAGTTCAACGCGCAGCTCATTTTGGTTATTCCTCATCCAGCGCAACCTTTGTTCTTCGATGGCCGCGTATGAGTCAACCAAATATTGTTGGAATAAACGACCGCCTCTTAACAAGGTGGTGCCTTCATTGTTGCGATAATGGATTCTGTAGCAGTAGTATTCCCACATCGTGACACATTGTCGTTTAGTCGCCCGACGTTCGGTGTTGTCATGGTAGCGTATTCTCTCGTGAAACCCGGTCTCTCCGTACGGAAACAATAACGGATACTACAAAGGCATGTAAAGCTGATGTAATTCTGATATCCATTGAAGCGCGCCGTTCTTTGTACTGACGATAACATCACGTGGCTCGGTGTTTTCCCCAAAGTCGTTTGTGATAAGAACAGCAACTTCAGACACATTAGGGCGATTGTACTGTGGATTGTTTATTATTTGGCCTAGTAAGCGTAGCTGAAAATTGTTGCTCTCATTCTGAGTGCACCAGTCGCGCGCCATTCGGAAGGCGTTAGTTAAGAACTGTGGTTGTCTAACATTCTGATGAGAGACGCAACAATTGCTTCATCACATGTGTTGTGACAATGGGTCTGGCCAAACAAAGCAGCTATACGGTTTTTGACTTCGTTTTGCGTGTCGTAGAAATATAGTTGAGCATATCTGGGTTGTTCACCTTCAACTGGCAACATGGCTCCTATTCGGTCGTAGTTCTGACCGCTTATTCGGAAGATGTATAGGCTTCGACCACTGTTTATAGCATGATCAATCTTTCCCCCAAATGATGTGAAACAGAACATGCTATTGTACACACTAATATGTTCTCTGAATCTAACTGTCTCCGGGTCGTTACAATCAAGTAATGATCTTAATGGTTCAGGAGCATCAAGAAGGCGAGCAAGCAAAACCTTGCCATCCTGGCAGCACGAAGAGAAAGTCGTCCCATCAGACGACTTTGTATTTTTATTCCTCTCTTCATACCACATGATCGCTGCACAATTATGGCATGTGAAGGTTGGACGGCCAAGGCTTTGGTACTTAACATGCGCACCTATAATATTTGTAGCAGGTAAACTTAGTACAACGTACGGATTGAGAGCAGCGTATCAAACAGCAGAGTAAAGTCAGATGCAAAAGGGAACAAAACGTGCATCGTAAGAAAATAGGGTTGGACAATACCTGTTGATGCAAACGCTGCCCTACGTGGGGTGTGAATACGAACACCTGGTAACATAATAAAATATGGCAATGTTATTCCTATGCTGGATGATAGACGGGTAAAAGCATAGTCGGGTACAGGGTAGTGATGGATCTTTACCTTCTGTTTTTTAGGGCGAGAAGGACGCAGACGCGATGGGCCCACTACATTCTGATGAGAATTCTGTGGTGTGCAGGAAATATTGTCTGAAAAAAACGTAATAGTTACGGAAATGATAAAAGGAGAGTAGTAAACATCGTAGATAACGGTGTAGACCTTGGGCAGATACGGAGGAAGAATATGTTGTTGGTGGATATAAAAAGGCCGCATCTGCACTGCATCGCTCCGCATGATGTTTTTACCTGTAACATATGTTAAGAGAACAACTATTATGTAGGGCTCGTAGTGGGATGAGGGATAATGTAAATGTGCAACCCAAAAAGTATGAATAGGCATATTGCGTCCCAGAGGGACGTTGACGAGGAAATATGGGGACGACCTTTTATTGATTCTCCTGTGCCCACTCTAGTGGTAGTACCAGTGGCCACTGTAACAGCTGGCGGTTGTATTTGAGTGTCACCTGTAACAGACACAGAATATGCAGATAGAGTAAACACAACAGATAGGGTAGGCCCACAGTATGTCACGGCCTTCCCACCAAGGCCCACATAATTACGACTTTGTATATGGATAGAATGTTTGCTACCCACGATGCTAGCATCGCTGCAGCTGTTAATCAATGTAAGACCGAAATATGTTTGTATCTTTCCGTCAGACAACGTATGGGAACAAAGGCGGGCTTGTATCGAATTACTAACCACACCAGGAGCAGCAGGCCATAACCTGCAAACCTTGTCTTTTATGAGGGAACAGGAAGGGGTAGAATTCAGTATTTAAAATTCCATATGCGGGGTCGGGGGTAACACTGTAATTAAAAGTTTCATACCTCTGTCTGTTCCAGCCTGGTCAAGCAGTCTTAGCCCACAAACATATTGGATCAACCCGTTAGGCATAACACGTGAATGTGTATGAAAGGCGAAAGAGGCTTCGAGCATCACGAAGGGGCGCACAGGCAGCTGCATGTTGCATACAATGTCCATAATACATCGTCCAAAACGAAGCATTCATACATGTCCTCGCGGGGGGGGGGGGGGTAAAACAAAGCCAGTAGATGTGAAGGAAAAGGCACAGAATATACCGCAAATAACTCTTAAAGAATGCATGTTAAAGCTGGTTTAAATATTATATTTATTGTTGGGCACGCGCCTGTTTTTTTACCCAAATAACAGATACAGGCACAGTCAGACGGAAAAGGTCATATATCATAAGGTATTTGTTTAGCACACGTCATAATTTGCTTATTTCGTTGTTGATTGTAATGCAGACTTCCAGGTAGGTGTTCACGAAGATTGTAGAATGATACGGTTATCGCTTGTACATTTGCATTCATCTATATGCTTTATTCAACATCTTAGATAAAAATTCATGTAGGTCTTATATGATTCCAAAACTTATTTTACGTTGTTCATTGGTATTATTCTATTGGAGGATGCATCATTCTGAACAAACATTTATAGAACCCTTTTAGGGTGATTGAAAGTTATATGTGACTTTAAAGATGTAACAAAAGGGTTGGTTAAACGTATTTGGAAACGTATGTTCGTAGGTGGCATATTATGATCCTATTTGGACTCTACCATTGTTTTTTAGGCGGAGTATTTTCGTTCGTTGTAAATATGTGGCTGAATTTTTTTAACAAATCCAGAGAGACTGGTAAGGCGGAAAAATAACATATATCGTGCAATAGAAAAACATCACAGTTTTGGTGTGGGCACAAGTCATAGGTGGCGCCACATTATTTGAATCCATAAAAGAGAAAGTCACAAGAGCGCAAACACTTGAAGAAGATCAAAAATGACCATCGCCATATCAGCGGGAACCCTTCTTAGCATCCCCACTATCGTCTACCACATCGGTAACATTCACACGGTCAACGGACACCCCATCATCATCGTCATCCGATTCTTCAACGTATCTGCAAAGAAACATGGGAATGCATGTATTGGCGCAAAGTTCCAACATGTAAACATTCGAAACAGGGGACGATTGGTAGGTGTAACTTACAACTTTCTAAGTTTGCGTCCAGTTCCGGGGGTCGGGGGCGGGAGGTTCGAACCACGCTTTAGGGAGCCAGATGGTATTGCACCCAAATCCGACGCAACAACATTAACGCTCCCATCTGTATAATCCATACCAGGGCCAACAATCTTTGCGCAATTGAAGCTCTCATATTCTCCATAACGGTAGTATGTATGGCTCTTAATCTCAAAAGTGTGTTTTGTTCCAATAAGGGCGTCGAGGGCGGAGGGTAGTATGGGAGCATCAATAGAAGTATCATGCACACCAAATACAAACCTGAAAAGTTATCGTAGCAAATTCACATATGCTTCAAAACCACCTTGCAATGAGTAGTGCGCATACCTTCAACTGTTCCTCTACCAAGGATTTTGCGGTCCTCTTAACCAACTGCTCAGCAACTTCATCAAAGAGGGTGACAACGGTGCTCATCGTTCCATCAGTTACATCCGCCTGAATCCGAAACCTAGCAGGGTATAGTAGATTAATAACAATGGTACGGCGGGGCCAAAATTCTTTGGCGGTGAAGGTAGAAGGGCACCAAATCACCCCGGACAACAAAGAATCATGGCATCATATGGGAAGGGGAACAAAGTAATTAATTTATGCATGAGATGTTGAAGTATATACCTCATCCTTGGATAGTCAACCTTGGATTTGCACGCCTTGCAAATGAAGTAACCGTCCTCTCTCGTTAGTCCCTTACGACACTGGCTACCGGAACACGCGAAAAGATACCAGCTGTTCTTGGTTCTAATAGACGTAATCTCTACAACGTTCCGGAAAAGGATGGCCTGCAACGAACAAAATACAAGGGCTAGTTCAGCGAGGCAAACAGGGTGTGGGAGGGGGGTGTATGTACGGTGTTTCCACACATAGTAGGCCCATAGGCAGGTTATGTCGGCGAGGGTAATCCCTATTTCCGCACACTTGGTAGGTTAGACAGTTCTGTTTAGTAGGGGATCAATAAAAAATCAAGAACCTTAGATGTTTCTTGGGAAAAATTTTTTTTTGATTAAAAGTTGAAGAAATGAGATTGGTGTGAGCCCAACGGTGGTGGTTCACGGTGGTGATGCGGTGGCGCCGGCGATGGTGGTGGTGGTGGTGAATCTTGAAATTTAAAGCATATGCTAATTATGATCTTGTTTGTTTTGGACAAAATAAAGGTTGTATTCACATACTCTGGTCATCCTCTGATGTTTTAATTTAAGGCTGGTGAAGATGGAATGAGGTATTAATTAACTTCAACAAACTAAAAAAAATACAAAAGTTAAAAAAAATAAAAGAGGCTATGAGAGTTTATTAAATTATATTCTATAAAATTTAGTATGTACGAATGGTTTTAATGGAGAGTGTGTGTACCAGTTCAGCGTTTATTCCCCCACCAACCCAAGCCAGCACCACCATGTTGCCGTTACCATCACAACAACACACCCTTTGTCAAATATATAGTTTTGAACCTATGAAAAAGGTTTTGTTTGATTTAATTTGTAACTATCAACCAATCATTAGGATGATTTAAAGTTCATAAAGTTGGTTAATCATTTCTTTTAGTTTCTTGTTAGCTGCTAAAGCCAGTTTTTTTTAGAAAAGGGATTGGTTATTGAATCGGTTAAAGTACTGGTTTACTGGTTGAATCGGATTAAAATGTTTTTGTTTGGTAGATACATGCTCTTTTCTATCTATTAAAGGTCTTGATTTCAAACAAAAAGATACGCCATTATTAAGCTAGCGCAACATTTCCCGGTAAACATGACTATACTATACAGTTTGCTTTCAATTTTATATTATTGTGTACACCAGCATGATAAATGAGCCAGTCATACGTGGCGCGAGACTTTTAAAGGCAGTTCAAATGTAACATTAGGGGCAACATTTTTTTTCCCAAAACCCAACCTTGTTCAAACTCTCTTATGTAGGTATAAGGGGGGAGACGAATGCAAACAGCCAGTTGGGATAAATACCTTCTTTTTGGATTTGTCGGCACGAACTCTGTCCACAAGCTCTTGTAGGGTACCAACACAGACCACATCCTCGGTGACTGGAGCGCTAGTATCTCCAATAGCAACGCAGCTGGGAAGCATAGTTTCATATTCAGCCAGAGCAATAAATGTATAAAAACAGATAATTAAAGTGTGTGTGACAAAGGCTGTACCAGTACCTAACAGACGACTTAAAAGTTTGCAGTGCAGGTACCTCGGAGGAATCAATGAGCATAGTTGACGATGAACTGGACAAACCAAGGACGCCTGCATTGTGTTAAGTTAGGTAAAGAGTTTTGAAGTAGTACGCATAATAATTCACGTGTCGAAAAACAATCGTACCCAGGTAAAACTTTGCACTCATGGAAGTCAGGATTAGAGAATAGACAGTCGGGTTTTCGTCCTTCTTCTTAATCATAGTATCACCCAGATGACCCCACAGCGTCACTCTAACTCGGCGATTGCTGTGAGAATAAAAAAAAGGCTAAAAATTTAAAGACTTAAGTTAGGGAAAAAGAAAGACCAAACGGACAATAACGATGAGGCACCTACCGTTCGTTGGTTAGGTTGAACTCAACCGCGCGAGCACCCGATGCTTTCACAGACTGCGGCCCCACCTCAGTAACATATCCGATAACATCTGCAGTGCAACGAAAATTAGTCTGAATTAGAAATGTGTCTAATAGTCTAACCGAGCCAAATTTGAGCCAAATTCAACTGAATAAACTAATTTATTCGGTTCAGTTATCTGATCAAACCAGTTAATATCTGGTTTATTCGTTTTCATCCAGTTTGGTTATCCGACTAAGCAAGATTTATGGAACCCGGATTCTGAATTTATATTCGGATACGGTTAGGGACCGAACTAAAAACCGAATTCACCATTCGTTCGGTTGTTTCTCGTACGGATATGGTTTGGTTTTTGGGTTTTCTGTTTCAATGGTTCGCGTGCATGCAAATTTTTACTTGGAAGAATAATGTTTAAATGTTCCAACTTCTAAGAGAATTTTTAATGCACTTGAAGGTTGAAGGAGAGAGAACGTATCACCAGAGAGTAGCTGCTATTCTACACCAGATTGAAGCCGAGGTTAGTGCTAACAATCTGCTTGAGGTGGCAGTTTTGTCCCGTATATCCGGTTTTGTTTGTGTGATGATGTGAACTTCTTGATAGATGGTCTCTGATAAACAAAGGAGAGAATCGGCCCCACCTACAGTACCGTCCAGTCTTATGTCGGATAAAACAAAGTACTTTTTGGCCGAGGTAATTTCCCATTTCTCTAATCGTACCATATTTATATGTTGACCGTTGTTCAAACATCAAACGCTATCAGGTCAAATGATGACAAATGAAAGAAAGAACCTTGTGGATCCAAAATCCCAAATCAATACCATTAATGCATTTTTAATGATAACGGTGGCAAAATAATAAATAGGTTTACCTTGTTTGAGGAAAATGGAACATGCAATCTAATGAAATGGGCCATTCTTATGAATTTTCTTTCTGAAATGTCAAGTGAGACGTAAATGTAGCAGGCCCTACCTAATTAATTAAATTGTGTTGATGTTATGCAGGCAATGCATAGGTTTGAAGCTTCTTCTGATAAGGAACTAAGCTTGGCAATTGGTGACTATGTTGTAGTGAGAAAGGTTACTAAAATTTGCACTTTGCAGTTCTACGAACGGGTCATTTTGGGGTGTATTTTATGTCAATTAGGTAGAGTGGTTAAGATCGCAAAGTGCAGGCCCTACCTAATTAATTAAAATTTGCACTTTTCTGAACAAAACCACCTGAGGTTCTATGAATTAAAATATACTTTGGGCGACTTTCAACCCATTTGACCACTTTGTTGTAGCTATTCCTTGATTTGATTGGTGAAAAATTTAACATAACCTAAATCAATCAGTTTATAAAATAAATGAATGGGTCAATAGATAATTGTGTAGCTCGTCTAAAACTTAAATACGGTCCTCACTGGCTTGTGCAAAGGCAGAACTGATGGCTTGTGCAGGGAAATCTGCAGTTTAACTGGTTTCCTCACTGGTTTCTATTGTATAAATAGATAATTGTGTAGCTCGTCTAAAACTTAAATACGGTCCTGCCCATGGCCACACTACAACATAGGTAACTCTCACCCTTTTAACCCCCGTATCCTTTCCCTTTTACGAGTTTCATCGTTATTGAAAGTCTGCTATTTGGTTAGCACAGGGAGGTGTGATGCATTGTACCGCCCGGAATAACATTGCACACTACTTCTTTGACAAGCTCAAAGAGGGCGGGATATATTTACTCAAGGGTTTTATAGTCCAGAGCACCGATCAATACCGGATTCTAAAAGACAGCCCCTTTGTTATCGGGTTGAATGGCTCCACGACTGTTAAGAGGGTTGACGATGCCAGTGGTTCATTTACGCGCTACCTGTTCTTACTTACGGCGTTTGAGGACCTCGAACCAACAGAGGGCAAGTATTTTGTAGGTATGTTTACTCTCCTCATGCTGGTGTAACGGTTGTTTGCTTTTCTTATATAAAAAAATGGTCTAATAAGTACTCTAACCTTTATTAGACCATTTTTTTATATAAGAAAAGCAAACAACCGTTACACCAGCATGAGGAGAGTAAACATACCTACAAAATACTTGCCATCTGTTGGTTCGAGGTCCTCAAACGCCATAAGTAATAACGGGTAGCGCGTAAATGAACCACTGGCATCGTCAACCCTCTTAACAGTCGTGGAGCCATTCAACCCGATAACAAAGGGGCTGTCTTTTAGAATCCGGTATTGATCGGTGCTCTGGACTATAAAACCCTTGAGTAAATATATCCCGCCCTCTTTGAGCTTGTCAAAGAAGTAGTGTGCAATGTTATTCCGGGCGGTACAATGCATCACACCTCCCTGTGCTAACCAAACAGCAGACTTTCAATAACGATGAAACTCGTAAAAGGGAAAGGATACGGGGGTTAAAAGGGTGAGAGTTACCTTTATATCACTGACGACATAGTCGGTGCTCATGTAGCGTCCATTGACACTTGTGACGTCCCACTTTCTGCAAACCATAACCGTGATGGGGCCGGTACTCCCTTCACGGAGGTCAGCAAGGACCATTTGGTTGCCAACACCAATTCTCGATGTATTCACACTAAGAGAGCTAGCCATGATAGTAGAGTAGCAAGTCTGAATATGGGCCTACAACAATGGCGGCACAAGTTTTTTTTAAAGTTAGCACATAATAGTTAAAATTACAATTTTGTCCCTAATTCAAAATAAAATCTTGGTTTTGCCCTTAGCTAAAAATTACGATTTTGCCCTGTTTAAAATAAAATTATGGTTTTGCCCCAGCTATGGTCCTACCAAATTACGATTTTATCCCCACTTAAAAATTATGATTTCGCCCAGTTAAAAATAAACTTTTGTTTTGCCCACAGCTTAAAATTACGATTTTGCTCTCAGTTCATAAAATTATGGTTTTGTACTCAGTTCAAAATATGATTTTTCCTCAATTTCAAAATTACAATTTTACCCCAGTTCAAAATTGTAATCTTGCCATCGTTTTTTTTCTTTAGACAAAACTATGATAGTGTTTTATTTTACTTGATTGACTCAGTGTAGTTTTTATTCGTGCCAAACACCTGCCTAGCACTCGCTAATTGGTCCTAACAAATTATTGTTTTACCCCAAACTCTAAATTATATGCTTGCCATCGTTTTAGTTATTTTTTGGCAAAACTATGGTAGTGTTTTGGTTTAATTGGTTGACTCGATATATTTTTTTGTTTTGAGATCGTTTTATAAGTAGCATGTATAAGTAACCGAAATAAAGGCGTACATGTTATTAAACTAAGAAATATTCGGTTTAGCACCCCGCAAGCAACGCGGGCGACGCATAACACTAGTATATTACTAAATGAAATTGAAATGAATAGTGATTTTAATATTATAATAATAGTTATCTTCTTTACTTTTTAACTTTAATCCATTTTTTAATATCAGGGTTGGGATAAACTTGGTGTCAACCGGTATCGAACCAGTACTGGTATCGAAAATATCGAGACGGTTCTGTTCGGTATCAATACATGAAGGTGAAATCCGGCACTATATATTAATAAATGAATTGAAATGAATAGTGATTTTAATATTATTACTATACTAGTGGGAAACCCGCGCGTTGCGGCGAAGTCAACAATTTACAGTGTTGTACTCATTTTCCTTTTGTTTATCAGTTGTTTCGGTTTTTTTGTTAGGCTCTCAATTACTTAAAAGAATTGGTAATAACATCCCGCAAGTTGCCGTAGATCAAGCCATTTTGACCCGTTCCATAAATATTACCCACTTGACCCGTTCAATAAGATTTACTCATTTAACCCGTTGAAAATGGAAACATGAATTTGAGCCTATCATGAATCTTTATTGCATAATTAAAAAATAGCAATAATGTCCCCATTTCATTTTTCATTATCTGCAATAGCATAAAGTTTCATTCTCCCCTTAACATCATTGTTAGCCGCTTATTCACGCAAATTTGAAATAAAATCTTTATGTCTCCACATTTAATGGACTCATGGCCATTTTGTTAGCTTTACAATTTGTTGTTGATGTGGTGAATGACAAAACAAACTTCTTCACTTCACTTCAGTCCCACTACACATTCACAAAATGATAGTTACTTACATATAAATACATGTTTAAAAAATAATATCATCCAATTAATCATGCAAAACCTACATTTTCTTCGTGAGATCTATTGAAAGATTTAATGAAAAAATGACTTGCAGAGTCACAGTTCATGTTATAGCATAACCTTTTCATCTGATAATCAACTTTCGCAAACGGAAACCATCAAACTTCACATATAATCAATTTTATAACTTAACATGTACTTTGATGTCTATTGGCAAATATATATATAGCATTGATCCACAAATTTCAGCATACATGTGATGGATGATGCTTAAAAGTATGATGGATGAGGCTTAAAAGTCCTAAAAACTATTAATAATTTAAAAAAAAAATCCGTTAGTAAGAATAAAGTAAAACCTTGTCTAACTTCCTAGTCTGAGTGTAGAATTTAATGACGGGTAGAGTATAAGCTTCAAACACTATTAAGGCATTCCATTGTGGTATCAATGTTATCATCGACCTGCCCCTTTCACAATCATAAGAGTTGGATATATTTTGCATATTTATACATAAAACTAAACTTTAAGTTGGAAAATGGAAAAAAAAAAAAACTAACCTGGTACAATGACGAGTGAACGTCCAGCTGGTTGCAACAGCCTCCTATATCACTTTATTCAATAGTTAGATTACAATGGTAACAATATTGTGTTTGTAACCATAATCAACATGTTTGTTACTTTAAAAACCTCTTTCGAAATAAACAAAAGAAGTGATTTGAGGGTGAACCAAACTTACCAACGAGCTGATTATATAAAAATAATAACTATAATTAACATAAACTAATTAATAAAAACAAGCCGAGCTTGAGCATGGAAAACGACCCACGAGCTTAGCTCAAGCTTTAGAAACACAACTCGAACCACGCCTAGCTCGGACCTGAGCTCGGGCTCGGCTTGTTTGCACCCCTAAACGAAACCATACTAAAACCGTTATTTTTCGTTAAGTTCACATTTCTAATATTTTGAACGTTCAACAAAACCAGACTATCGACATTGTTTAAGGTTTGTATCGCAAATTTTGAAAAAAAAATGAAATATTTATCTAGTTCATGGTCTGGTTTGGGGCCAAACTTGTTCTAAACCAAACCTTGATAGGTCCAACCAGTTTAAAATGGTGCAGAGATTGATACCCTTATTCATTAACTTTTCAGACAAGTGTTCGGTTAAGTCCAATTCCAACTCCATGCACATGACTTTAAGTACACTTTCAGAAGTTTATGCACAATGTTCATAAATTTTAAATCTGGTCATCTATAAAAATTGAGTGTATAATACCAGCTCTATGAAACCAACGACTTCAAATCATGTGACTATATATAACATTACCTGAGTTGTCACTAATGAGGAATCAAGGATTTTTTTTTATTTAGATAATCAAATGTCACATAAAAAGAGATAAACATAACCCTAATGGGCCAATCACACTGGACGGGGCCCAAATGATTCAAATATCACATATAACTTACCAACATATACGAATGGTGATAGAGAATTAGAGACAACATAGATCTGCATGTTAACACCTACAAACTGTTTGCATGGAATACTTATATTTAAATAAGAGAGAAAGAAAGGAACGAACAATATAATTCTTCATTCTTTGGAAAATTGCGCGATTTGTAAGCATAACACTAAGCCCATTCAGGCTGGGTAAGCACAATGTCAGAAGCACTCCTTGCAGCATCTGTAGCATCAGCAACAACAATTCCGATGTCGGCCTTCTTCAAAGCAGGGGCGTCGTTCACACCATCTCCAGTCATGCCACAAATGTGTTTTGTTTCCTGGCAATACAATAACAGAAAAAACGTTATCTACAATCAAAAGGATAAAGTCAACAGCCGCAGGCTATTCAAACCAATACAAGTTGCTAATAAGTAGCATCAAAAAACTTTTCAATAGTTACCATTTTGAATACTTAGCTAGTGTCTCTTGTAAATTTTTGGGTTCCATCCTATCTGTATGATGTAATTTCTTCCTGAAAGTAAAAATAAATTTAAATATATATAAAGAAAACATTTAAAGATATATTAGATATGATGAAACAAAAGGCATTTGTAGAGGTATAATTCCGGTTCCTGGATTTTATAATCTAAGTGGGCTTTCTTTAATCTAAGAATTGTGCCAGTCTACCATTCTACTTAATCATGGTTGTTTTAGAGTAAATATTATGCTATGTTGCCGTTCAGCTAACCTAGTTGACACATTAGACATGTTCGACCCATTCGACTCGGTCCCCTGCTTCTTGTGGGTTTAATAATCTACTGACCAAAGTTTAAACTGCTTGATGCCCATATTTTCAAGTAACTATAACCACTTCAAGAATTGGGAATTATAATAAAAAGATAGGTAAATCTACATTTATCTCAACAATTATGCTCAAGACTGATAATTGCAACTCCATACATCTATTATCAGTTTAATCGTGCATCCAAACACCCCGCCTAAAACTGCTTGTTATCTTCATACTGCCATAACACAACCTGCATTTTCAATTAACATAATTTACCAAACAACATCCCAAATTAAACCCTAAATTCCAAAATCCCATTATAAATTTCAACAAAAATCAAAACAAATATCCGAAAAGTGAGTAACTACTGGTTGTTTCACAGCTACCACCATTACCAAACAACATCCCAAATTAAACCCTAAATTCCAAAATCCCATTATAAATTTCAACAAAAATCAAAACAAATAACCGAAAAGTGAGTAACTACTGGTTGTTTCACAGCTACCACCATTAGGGTTTTCTTCTGAGATCAATTTTTTTACCAAACCCCACAATGCTTACATTGTCAGACCGAGCAGCGGAGCAAGTAGCAGCGCTGATCGCCGACGAATCAGCGGGGGGATTTTTCCGGGTCTGCGATGAAAGTGTCTGGTTTACTCTAAATGAAGATGTAAAGTGGGTGAAAATAATTACCTTCAAACGGATATCATCATCGCCGCCGCCTGAAGACTCCATCGTCCTCTCTCTCTCGATTTCCTGGTCACGAATCGCCACCAGTTGGTTGGACGACAAATGATTCATTTACCTGGTATATATTAGGGTTTTTTAGAAGGTGAGACCCTTCCTTGGCCGGCTTCCTTGTGAAATTCCAAGACTAACCCTGCAGGCGTCTTAAAATGCCTATTGAGTTTCCATTGTATGGCTTAAACTCTTTTGTACATAATGCTTCACAACTTGTAAAAATGATAAAATTACTTTTTTGTACGTCACTTTTCCTTTTTAATATATTATAGATATTACTATATGAATTGAAATAAATAGTGATTTTAATATTATAGTAATACATAGTTTTTTTAATATTTTTATTATTTTAATATTACTATAATAGTTATTTTCTTTACTTTTCAACTTTAATCCCTTTTTTAATATCAGGGGTTGGGATAAACTTGGTGTCAACCGGTATCGAACCAGTACTGGTATCGAAAATATCGGGACGGTCCTGTTTGGTATCAGTACATGAAGGTAAGAACCGACACTAATACAAAAAACGCCAAAAGTTGGTGCCGAATTGATATTGGAAATCTTTTGTTTCGGGAAATTCAGATACCCCGTAAAATTTTCTCATCCCTGATCACGGTTCCGTACGAACAACGGTATCGTAAAACTTTTTTTTGTTGATTTTCTTCAACTTTTAATTTTTTCTTTTTTTAGTTTCATGGGTAGGAATGAGCTCGGTGCCAACCGATACAGAATCGGTACTGATAGCGAAAATACCGGTGACGATACCGGTATATGAAGGTAAAAAACGGTAGTGAACCGGTACCAGAAACGCCAAAAGTCGGTACCGAATTGGTACTTAAGATCTTTCGGTTCGGCAAATTTGGTACCGGTACCCAGAACAATTTGCTCATCTCTGACCACGGGTTTCATACGAAAAACATCGTTACAATACAACTTTTTGGTTGATTTTCTTTCGGTTATCTTGTAGTGTTTTTTCTACATTTTCTTTTTATTCTTGTCAGCAGTTCCGTTCGCAACACGCTCGTAGTGATTTCAAAAAACATGTAAACAGAGACTAAATAACAAAAGAAATTCGCCGCAACGCGGCGAACTACTTTAAACCTAGTTAGTTATAATTTATATTGAAAAAATATAGTATTTTTTAATCTGTTGGTACTAAAGTGTTGAAATATGTCTTTTCTGATAAATTGAGAATTTCTTTTTGAACGGTTAGAATCTTTAACTTGTTATGTGAGAGATATCATACCTGAAGGGGTATGGTCCCAAAAACCCTACGCAAGCGCATATGACTATACCCTAACTTCATCCCAAAACATCTTAAATAAGATCCTGCGTGGCCGCCCAGTGGTTCTAAATAAGATTTGGGGACGAACAGTCTTCGATAACCATGCGCCGGAGGAAAAGAGAGACAAACATTCAACTAACACCCTTGCGCGGGCTCGCGCAAGGGTACAGTTAGGCTTGAAGATAAAATCCTAAACATCTCCGCGCGCTTGAAATCAAGACTTGAACAAAGGAATCTTTTCTATTATAACAGAATGGACCCGTGGCAAAGGCTCAATGATTTACAGCTGTAGATCTTCTAGAAAGCGTTAAATGCTCATCGTGACGTGGCATAATCTTAGACGCTCATCTAAATCACGATGATGGCATTAACTTGAAGGAAGATCTACACAAAACCACTTTCCGCGTGGTAACTCCCCAACCGTCGATTAGACCCACGATCCGTATGTATAGATGTGAAGTTAACAATTGACGGAAAGAAAATATAACTGCCAACGGAAAAGTGCTTTCCGTTACTCTTTCTGTTACACCATTTTCCGCCAAAAATTCGGTTATAAATAAGACACGAGGTATGATCTGACAAGTTACTCTCACTTACTCTCATGTATACTACTTCATCTTCTTCAAGATCACGGTACTTATTCCTACGCCGGAGGGTGGTCACGGAGAGAACCCCCATTCTTCCCGTGGCGAGTCTAACGGCTTTCTGTTTTGCAGTGATCACCGGAGAAGTAGTTCAACCAACCACCGAATCGACGAGGAGATTAACCCTTTTTATGCAGAGATAAAACCCCCGATCTGATTAACTCCGATCAATTTAGATCACTGTTTCTTCATTGGGGCCCACCGATTCTTCAATTCTCATTTTCATCTTCTCGGTCGATTGATTTCTTCTCTTTTGTTTTCAATGGCAGAAGCTCCGTCGAATCATCCACCAGGCCCTCGACCAGAGTACACAGGCAATTTTGCTCATGCTTCCCGTGTCGAGGGGATTGTGGAAGAAGCATCTGATGATAACGATGTTCAGAACAACGTTAATCATGAGAATGATCCTGTTACACCAGGAGTACAACCTGAAATCCCGATCAGCTCAATTTTACCTCCTGGCGAGACTCCAATCTCTTGGTACGTTAAGTCCCAAGGTGCGTTGAACGCCGTTTATGCACAGCTCTTTGAAGAAACTGCTAAACTAGCACCACATACGCATAGATCTGTAGCTCATGTGCGAGCTCCATCTGCACCTCGAGTGTTGCATTATGATGCACCGTGACACATATCGGTCGACGATACGGAAGTTTACTCTAAGTCCAGCACTAGATATGAATCTACTTACTCTAAATCTAGATGACGAGACCACCGTGAAGAACAATACTCTCAAAAACGCCAATCGGTTCATTCACGTTTGGGCCCGCGTTTCTTACAGAAGCGGGACACCCAAACTGATGAATACAACAGAACGTATAATAAAGACGATAACACAAGCGTTTTCAATCGAATACAGAGCGATCATGCATGTTACAAACCAAAAATCCGTGCGGTTTATAACCCAGAAGCGGAGTATGACTACAATCTAATTTATCGACCAGCGGAAGCTGCTGAAAACTCAAAGTTTGTCAGAGAGATTGCACTGGCTCCCCTCGAGTGGGAAAAATTACCTTCAAATGTGGGAAAGTGTAACGACCGTCTTAATTAATCAAGATTTTAGTAATAAGATACACATTTTAATGCTAAAATGTGTCTTCACAAAATCTTGTCATACTAACATTCCCATATGTTTACAACATTTCAAAAAGATATTTATAAATGTTTACATAATTCACTTTTAGCAAAACAACTCTAGATTTGACGCGGAAGCTTCATTTAACGTGTGTTCGGTTCTTGCTCACCGCTTGATCTTCATTCGGGACTCTTGACATTCACCTATGATCAAAACCAACTTAGAAGTCAGTTTTGATAGTTAAATAACAAGTACAAAAAGAAAATCGGGTCAAATAATCGAAATAAACAAAATAAAACAAAATTTTCAGCATTTAGGCCGTCGCCGCACGCGACGGCAAAAGGGCCTGGCCGTGGCGCGACGCCACGGTCTTGTTTCGACAGAATGTTGATGCTGGTGCTGGTGCTGCATATTCCCAGCATAACCCGATTTCACGGAAACGAGCATAACTCTCTCGTTTTTAATCCGTTTTACCCGATTCTTTTTCCTACGCATCCGTAATTTAATTCTCCATCTTATGGAGTTAAAATCCAACATCTGGCATAATAAATTTTGAGACTTCTAAGCCTTCGACTCATTACCTTTTTACCAAATTTTAACCCGTTTATGCATTTATCAAAAAACATATTTATTTGATCCTTATTTCACATGCACCTCTTCAATTCAATATTATCTACCATGTTAGGTTCTAATCACAGGTTTCTTACACAATTTTAAACCTGTTTTCGCTCGTATGCTTATTTTGACCCGTTAAGGGTATTTAAGTATATTTTAAACATGATTCGATTTCATTTGTATCTAGCTTTATATTTCCACATTTCTTACCAAGTAATCTTCCACCACAACTATGTTTGAGGTGGATTCAATGTGGAGATATATATATTCCGAGTTTTATCCCTCGGACTATCATTTTACGGCAAAGACCCATATAGAGTCATTTGACCCAAAAATTCGCATATTTCACTTTTTATACGTATTCCAAGTATCTATTTGATCACAAAACTCATTTCTAAACAACCTTTAAGGGTCGTTTGTTCAATTTCACTTATAAGGGCATTTTGGTCGCTTTTACCCCTCCTATTACGATGAATGACCTTTAAAGCCATGTTCGACCAAAATCCCACTTTTAAAACTATAATCTTGTTTAGAAACCATTATATTTCTAAAACACCATAATCATAACTCAATTTATTCGGTTTACCTCAAAGACAACCGAATATCTATATTTTATCCTTGTCTAACTCTTATAGAACCTCAAGTTCTACATAATGAGTTGAATCATTATACAAACCTGGCACGGATCAATAAATTAACCCGTTTCGATACCTTGCCTTAGTGGCCGCTAAGTAATACCGATGTAAACATCCATGTGCTTTTTATTCCTAAATCACTCAACTCGAAAAACCATTAGTCAATATTATCAAA
>JARYGA010061358.1:142146-183755 GCA_030545235.1 Helianthus tuberosus | reverse complement strand
CTACATGGTATGAGGATCGTCTAGCCCCGTCGCCGGCCACTAAGACCGTTTCCACAGCCCAGTCGTCGTCCTCTCCGTCGGCCTACAGGCGTTCAAACTGGCCCTCCACCTCATCACTTTTAGCCGTTCAACGCAACAACAGAGTTATCATCATTAATAGCTTCATCAACAACCAGCCTCTTAGTGATGTATTGTAAAATACATCCTTTATTCGTGTATAGTTTGTATAGTTTTCCCTTAGTTATAGTTTAGTTTTTGTTAGAATTTGCGTACTTCTGACCCAATTGCGTTTTGCAGGTCTTGGGCATTTGAAACTGCTGGAGAATGCATAAAACGGAGTTAAAATACTGGAAAAAGGTTCTCTGGCGGGCCGCGATACAAGAAGGAGTGTCTCTCGCGGGTGGCGAGAGACCTAAAGATTTGAATACATTATTTAAGCGGTGGCGGCCCGCGACCCATCATTATGTCTCTCTCGCGGGTCGTGTGAGAGTGTTGTTGTCAGATTTCTCCGAGCTGGGCAAGGGTTTGAGCTGCAAATCATATATAAACACATTAAAACATTCAAAAACCCTAGCTTGGCGAATTAGCAATCTTTTGGGAGAACTTGGAGCTGCGTTTGAAGCGTTTTTTAGCATTCGAAGCTGTCGGTTGAAGGTCGGAAGTTCGGAGAATCATTCGGGTCGTCTACTTAACATCCGGGAGTTTCGCTTGTGTTTCTTTCTCTTTGACTATGTTTTGTTTCTCTAAAAATACTTCGTCTATGCTTGTTTCCATGACTTTGATTGGCTAGATTTCTTTAACTACCTAGACAAGATGAATGGTTGCATAAAGTTTGGATTTTTGTTATGAATTTATGATATTTATGGATATATTTATGTATTGTAGGCGATTTGATTATTAGCTAGATGTGTATGCATACTTGATTGTGTTTGAGTATTGTTTATTGTTTTACATAATTCTTGGTGACGGTTTTTATCACATAATAGAGTTGTGTTAGGTTCTAGATTTTGGTGAGTGTCTATATCACATAATAAATCGTGAATCTTTAGGGTTGAATATGTAATAGACCTTAAAAGCAATATTCGGTAATCTTATAAAATCAAGTGTTCTACTAACCCTCAATAGCTGAAAGGTGCGAGGTTATTGTTAGGTCTAAGTGATTAAATCGTAAGGTGGGTCCTTCTTAGGAAGTAAACCTATTAGCTGATGTCTAACAAGTCTAGTTAAGAACCCAAATTTATCCTTGACTTGAGTCCCGAAACGGAGAGAGTCTTGTAGGGTACTTTCATAAATCATTAGAGGTCCTGAAAAGGAGTCTAATTTACCGGTGACTATAACAGCCTTTAGGGTGCCCTAATGTACTCTTGAGAAGGGTTAGGAGGCTTAGTTGGTAACTCGGGAGGTTTAGAATCTTACGATCCCGGTCCATAATAATCAATCTTCAAATAAAATCCATAACTATAAGCAACCAGGATTCGAGTCTAGGTAGTGTTTACACCGTCTAAGTAAAAGCCCAAAGTAATTCGTTCTAGTTAATTTAGTTAATTAATTTTGTTTAATTGCTTTCTTAGAAATTTTAGAAACCCCCCCCCCCATCAAACCAACAAAATAGTTCAGTCCGTGTCAGTCTAGTCTAAATAGAGTCATTAGCGTAATTCGATAGAGTCTCGTGGGTTCGATATTAGTAGTTTAGTGTGTCTTAGTGAGTCTAGAGTATTACTTAGAGTCTAGAATTAGGTTAATTTAGTTAATTTTATTAAACTACTTTTTAGCACATCAAGTTTTTGGCGCCGTTGCCGGTGACTCTTGGTAATTGCGTTGATTACTTTGTTTGGACTTCATCTGATATCATTATGTGCTATTTGTGTGTTTTCGAGTCATAGGAGTCTAAATAGTTCTAGTGTCTTTTTTATTTTAGAGTCTTTGTTAGAGTCGTCTTACTTGTTTATTTTCTGTTTTGCAGTCAACACCCCATACACGTTCACAGGGACCATGTAGGATCGTTTTCAGACCCAAACGAGTCGTTCAGAAGAGTTTTAGCTCAATACGAGAGGCGGAAACAGACGTATCAAGTTGATTCAGCTTGCAATTCACTTTAAACTGTCTTTAGATTGATATAACAACGTTTTACAGCGAGTAGCCACTTCGGCAGCAGTTCGGCACTGAAACCGGAAAGTTACAAATGAATTGAACAAGGTACTATATATAGGCAAGGCTATTTTGCACGGAATAGTTCAAACGAAATCAAGTTCACACGAAATGACTATTTTGTACGAAATCATCATAATAGAATTCCTTTACCTGACCCATCTTTACCTGTTTTCTTTATTTTCTTCTCATAGAATTCCTTTACTCCTTTGACCTTCCTGTCAACCATTTTTCCAAAAATATTTTGAACTTTGGAGCTAAAGACTTTTTCAATATCAAATTCTTTCTTTTCAGAAAAGAATTGATTCGAAATATCAACTTTACCAACTTTTTGTTTAAAATTTTCAGCCCTCAATGGTGGAAAATTTGCATCATCCATTGGCGGAACTGACTTTCCATCTTTTAACTCAACCTGTGTCTCCTCTGACTCTGTGGAATCAGATTCATCACCAGAAAATAGCTCCTCTGATTTTGACAAATCAGAATCATTGCTAAAACTATCATCAGATTTCTTAACAACCCATTTTTGGTTGTCAAGATTTGCTTTTCTTTTGTAAAAACTTTTTGAACATTCACCAACATCAAACTTTGAATTTTTGAAAACTTTAAAAGGTTTGATTGGTGGTTCATTCAACCATCTTTTCTTTCAGTTTAAGAGAAACTCCCTGTTTTGTTTGGATTGCCTTTTGACAATTCCTGGCAATATGACCAACAATTTTGCATTGAAAACAGGTTCTCATTTCCTTTTTCTGAGCAACTTCCTTTTTCATTTCTTCTTGCTTTTTAGCAAGGAATTCTTTGTTTGTCTGCTTTCTGAACAATTGCTCCTTTTCTTCCTCAGATGATATTCCTGAAACAAACACAGTTTTTGTTTTATAAGTTTTTTCATTTTTAAGATTTTTTGGTGGAATAAATCCAAGACCTTTTCTTTTAAAATTACCTTTATGGTTTGGTTTCTTTTGAAAACCAGAACCAGAACTGTAAGCCTTTTTCTTGTTTAAACGTTTTTGATCTCTTGAGATGTACTTTTTAGGTTTTTTAGAAAGATTTACATCTTTTATTTCAGAAATATTAATTTCTGTTAGTTTGAAAACCTTTTTAATCAATTCAGTTTTAACACCTCTTATAGGAAATTCTTCATCAGAATATAATTTGTCAGAATTATTCAAAGTATATGCAACTTTGAACAGTTCATCATTCAAATTAGATTTTGATAATAGAACTTCTTTATTGTAAACATGTTTGTCCTTTTTGATGGTTTGACTTGACAGTTCAAACTTTGACTCTGAGTTTGACTCCGACTTTGACTCCTCGACCTCATCTTTATCCAACACCTGATCGACAATTTTCTTTATTAGCTCAGACTCATGATCAGTATCGGACGAAGTGAACGTGACATCAATATTATCTGGCAGATTATCTGAATACTCAGATTCCCATTGTAAGTTGGTTGCTTTTTCGACTCTTTCAGAATTTGGATTTCGTGAAGAATATCCATTTTCAAGCGGGGGTGGACACTTGTTGTAACTGGCACTATGTTTCTTACCAGAATTCTTTACTTCAGTATCCTTCTTCTTTTCAGAACTCTTTCTTCAGATACTTCCTCTTCTTCAAATGCCTTCATGCCTTCAACAGTTGGATAAATCCTGTCAATAACATAAGAAGTACATGAGTAACTTTTTAACAATCTATTAACTCTCTCTGTTTCTATCCTCTGGGTTTCCAGTTTCTGTTCCAGCACAGAACACTTCTCAATTTTATTGTTTACAATTTTCTGCTTTGTCATGAAAGCTCCTTGAAGTGTTTTCATAGTTGTTGCCTGTTCACTGCTTGATTGATTGTATTGATTCATGGCTTTGTTCAAAACATCGTAGTATTCTTTCAATCTGTTCATGTTATGAATCAAAGTACTGTTTTGCTTTTTCACTGCTTCACAATTTTCACATATCACCGGAATCTTTCGTGCATCAGCTTCTGCTTCAACTGTGAAAGCTGGAACTTCTTTTACCTTTTTCTTTATCAAAGGAACTTCTTCATCATCACTGCTGACATGTTTCTTAACTTTATTCTTTTTCTTTCGAACTTTTCCATCATCACTATCACTCTCTTCTAGCATCCTTAAATGCTCTTTCATTCTGTTTGCATAATAATCATTATCATTATCACTGTCTTCTTCAACTCGAGCAACAAAAGATTTTACCAAGAATTCTTTATCTGGACAGTAATTGTCCCAACTAAAACCTTCTGGAAGCCTTTCATCATCTTGATTTATCATTTTGTTTGTCAGATATGCTTCACTCTCTGCTGAAATATATTTATTCCTACTGACTCCTTTAGACGAACTTTTATCATCTTGATTCACCATATAAGCTTTCGTTGATTCTTCAATCTCCTTCCTAGCATGAGCAGTTTGTGGTTGTTGTTGAGGTGGTTGTTGAGCAACTTGATGATAAATCGCTTTCCGATAGTAATCATTGTTATTGAACGGATTTTGAGCTCCATTTGCTTCGCGGTTAGTGCATTCTCTCTTGAAATGTCTTTTTTTCCTGCAACGAAAACAAGTAACTTTAGATTTATCAAAGCCTAAAGTAGAAACATTTGCATCACGGAAATCATCTCTTCCTGTAATTTGTTTAAACTTCTCAGCTCTTCTCAACACACTCGCCATACACCACTTTATATCCATCAACTCCATCTCCTCAGCATCAATCTGATCGTAATCCTCTTTAGTCAACATCGGATTCCCGATCCTTCCTGCTACTAAACTCCTATACGATTCTAACACAGTCACCAACAAAGACATGTGACTTTTTGCAACTTCTTCCGAGTAGTTTTGGCCATTCTCAAGATTTAGTGCAATGTTACATTGAAGAACTTTGCCACTCTTGGTTGCTGAAAAATTTTGATCAAATTATGGATATGAAGAAAAACTCATTTTGCTGTTTGATCCTTTAGATGGCCCTCCAGATGAATTTTTAGCATTGAATGTAGTTTCAATCTTTGGTGACATGTTGGTCTTATCACTGATACCTCCTTTGTAATATAAACCAATATCTTGTTCACCATCAAAATCTTTCATTCTTGAAATCTTCCTTTGTTCCATCTCTTGAGCTTCAAGTTTTTCAATGAACTTTCATAGTGTTAGATTCCCAAAATCTTTCTTATTTCTCAACATCGTAAGATACGTGCCCCAAGTTTCATGTGGCAACGCATTAGCCAGCTTTTCAATCAATTCTTCATTATCTTTTGTAATGCTCACCCTCTTCATGTTGACTAACAGATTGCAATATCTTTCGATGATCTGCTTAGTACTTTCAGTTCTTAAACCACGAAATAAATCAAACTCCTTTTTTAAAAGTGACTTTTTGTTCTTAATCATCTCTTTACTTCCAACAAACTTTGATTTTAATGCTTTCCAGATTGAATATGCAGTTCCATTGTGTTGCAATAAAACCAAAATATCTTCTTTCACAGCTTGATGCAATAGACTTGTCATCATTTTTTCATCTTTGTATTTCTTTTTCTCCTCAGCACTTAGATCTTTAATTGCAATTATCTCTTCATCATCATTCATTGGTCTAACATATTTTGTTTCAACACATTCCCAAGCATCCAAGTAATTTGCTTGAACCCAATTTTCAAATCGTTCTTCCCGTCCCTTATACTCCTCAATGTTCATGAGTTTTGGCGGTTTTTGCATGGTGCCCGTTTCGTTTTCTAACATTGTGTTCTAAGCAATAGTAATCGGAGTAGCAAAGGCATAATAAAGTTCCTCTTCCATGTTTCGGCAACAAATTTCACAAATTCACAACTTTCAAACGAAATACTAATCTCAAGCGAAATAACTTCTTCACACGGAATACCCTGTTCAAGCTAAATACCCTGGAAGACAACTTCAAACGAAAACAATTCACATGAAATACCCTTTTCACACGAAATAACTGGTTTCGTGCGAAATAACCAAACGAAATACCGGTTTGATGCGAAATAAGCTGATTTCGTGCGAAATAACTGATTTCCTACGAAATGAGAATGTTGCTTTCGTATGAAATAGTGTTTCCGTGCGAAATAAAAGTAACTCAAGCTATTTCATGCGAAATCACCGTACTATTTCGTGCGAAATGCTGCTGATGTCATCATCTCGGCCATGTTTTTGTCAAATTGATCAAGTTTTAGTCCGATTTTAAGTCCAATTCTTTCAAGGCTTTGTTAAAACATAGTTTCGCATATAATATGAGAAATTCAAGTCATTTTGACCGTGAAAATCAAGTTTAATTTGAAAAGAAGGTGTAGAAATCAGATTTTTGAGCTGAATCGGTAAGAACTCTTCCTCCTGAGCTCTGATACCACTTGTAGGATCGTTTTCAGACCCAAACGAGTCGTTCAGAAGAGTTTTAGCTCAATACGAGAGGCGGAAACAGACGTATCAAGTTGATTCAGCTTGCAATTCACTTTAAACTGTCTTTAGATTGATATAACAACGTTTTACAGCGAGTAGACACTTCGGCAGCAGTTCGGCACTGAAACTGGAAAGTTACAAATGAATTGAACAAGGCACTATATATAGGCAAGGCTATTTCATACGGAATAGTTCAAACGAAATCAAGTTCACACGAAATGACTATTTCGTACGAAATCATCAGTTGATTTCGTGCGAAATACCCCATTCCAATTTCGTGCGAAATACCTACCTTTCACATTTCTCGTAAAACGTGCCCTGATCTTTCTACATTAATACAAGACTCGATACAAGACGAAGTCGACAGACATATGCACCAACAGACCACCGAAGCCGCCGATCGACAAGTTTGCCTTCTCGTCTTCTAGTTTAAAGGTCAGTAAATCTTCTACTTCATCGTCAGTCACTTCTGACTCTACACTCCAATCTAAACACCAGCCTTTGACTTCACCCTGAAGTCGTCACCCCACAATTCCACACCACCTTCACGTTCTTGTACACCTAGTCCTACACCCAATAACCAAATGGCCAATCGAACCGTTTACGAACAAGCTATCACTGGTTTCACGGGTGCTACTTCACCCATCACCCTTCCCAACATCGCCAATGATAGGTCCTGGCAAATCCCGTCCTACATCATGACGGCCATCACTAATTCATGCCAATTCCACGGCCGTGATGATGAGGATGCTCCCGCCCACATTAACCGAATTACCCGCCTTTGTAGCACCTTCTGTATTGAGGGTGTTAATCTAGATGCCCGGTACCTTCAGGTTTTCCCATTTTCTCTCGCTGGCCGCGCAGCCGTCTGGTTTGATTCGCAGCCAGCGGGAACTTTCACCACCTGGGCAGGTTTACGAGATGGTTTCTTAGCTAAATATTTCTCACCCGCCAAAGCATCTCGTCTCCACGATCAGATCCATTCGTTCCGAATGGAGCCTGATGAGCCTTATCACCTGGCATGGGAGAGATTCCAAACCTTGATTTCTCGCTGCTCTCAGAATGGTTTGTCGGATTGGGCACTCGTAGAAAAGTTCTACAATGGTCTCGCTCTCGAGATCAAAGCCCGGTTTGATACTTCTGCTGAAGGGCAACTCATGGGTAAACAGACAGTAGTTGAGTGCAATGATTTATTTGAGAGTTTTGCCCATTCTAACATGGACTATAGCACTACCAGCAGGACTTCCATTCCTGTGACTAGTACCTCCTCAGCCGTTCGAGGGGTAAACCAAGTTGGCTTGGACTCATCGGTAGCTGCTGCTCTAGATAGGATGGAGAAAACTTTTAAACAGGAGCTTAATGAGAATAAGAAAAAGGTCGATAGATGTGAGGTTTGTAGGGGAGGCCACGATATGATAGATTGTCTCACACTTACACTCGAGCAGGTAGAGTACATAGCCGGTCAGTCTAGGGGTCCATTTAATAATAATAATAATTCTAATTATAACTCCAACTGGCGTAGTAATAATAATAATAACTTCCGCTCTTCCGGTAATCCTCCTGGCTTTCCATCCGGTCAGTATTAAAATAGGGGGCTCGGTTTATACACTAGTGGAGGGTCAAGTCAGACGGGTCAGTTTGGTAGTTCAGGTTCAGGGGGTCAATTTTCTAGTGGGGGTCAAACCAAGAGGGTCAGGTTAGTGGTAAGGGTTCAGAGGGTAGTCTAAGTAGGATTGAGGAGATGTTTGCTCAGTTGATGGTGCGAGATCAGGTTACTCAGAAAACTTTAACCGAATTTGGTAACTTTGCGAAAAATCAAGAGCAAATAAATAAAAATCAAGAGCCTCACAATAAGAACCAACAATCCGCACTCTTAGTTCTTCAGCGAAAAGTAGGTGGTATAGCTAAACAACTACAAGAGAACCCCCCTGGTCAGTTTTCGGGAACTACCTACCCAAACCCAGCTAACCATTCAGCTAAGGCTATTACTACCTGTAGTGGAAAGAGTTTAGGGGAGGTAGTTAGAGAGAGAGTAGAGATAGAGGATGAGGAAGAGGTAGATGAGAAGATAGAGATGGAGACTCCCAGTAAGGTGCAACATAGGCTAGACCCAGCAAGTACCGCACACACCAAGGAGCCTCAAGTAGAAAAGAGTGTTAAAAAATGTCCCATAGGGGTTAGGCCTTCGCCGCTAGATGATCATTCACGCGTCCCTTACCCCGCCCGCCTTAAGCATCAAAAATATGCTAAGGAATATGGGAATTTCTCGAAATGTTCAAGCAACTAAAAATCAACCTTCCTTTCATCGAAGCCTTACAGTCCATGCCTAAATATGCCAAATTCCTTAAGGACCTTCTCAAGCGTAAGGATAGGATAGGTGAGCTTTCAAATATTCCGTTGACCGGAGGTTGTTCCGCGGTGGTCTTGAATAAGCTACCGGAGAAACTAACCGACCCGGGTACATTCACCATTCCATGCTTCTTCGGGGGTGCCGTTACCCCCGCCCATGCCTTAGCCGACTTAGGTGCTAGCATTAATTTGATGCCATTTTCTCTTTATGAGAAGCTAGGGTTAGGAGAGCTTACACCCACGCGTATGTCATTGTCCTTGGCCGACCGTTCAGTCAAGTATCCTTGTGGAGTCATAGAGAATTTGCTTGTTAAGGTAGATAAGTTTGTGTTTCCCGTAGACTTCATGGTTTTAGACATGGAGGCCGATGAGAGAGTCCCGATCATTCTTGTCCGTCCATTCCTTCGTACCGCAAAGGCAGTCATCGATGTCTTTGATGGTAAGATTTCACTTCGTGCGGGCGATGATATAGTTACCTTTGAGATAGATAGAGCCATGCAACATCCTAGTGGTAGCGATGATTCTAGTGGTCCATGTCACTCTGTTTACTTCCTAGATTTGTTCATCTCGTGCGTTGATAGGTCCATAGATTTCATTAGTGGAGCTGATTTAGTTAGTGAGGGAGTAGTTGAAGAGGAGTTTGTTGATGAGGGTGAGGAAGTAGATTCGAATTGGGTCACCGAAACCTTAGAGCTTTGTGAGATTAAGGAAGAGAGTAAATCCGTAAATACTCCACCCCTAGAGCTTAAGGTCCTCCCGTCACACCTAGAGTATGTTTTGTTAGGAGAAAATTCGAGTATGCCCGTCATTATCTCTTCTGGATTGACGGAGGATGAGAAGAGGAAGTTAGTTGAGGTGCTAAAGGAGCACAAGGAGGCGATTGCTTGGAAGTTGTCCGATATTAAGAGGATTAGCCCCACTTTTTGTACCCACCGTATTCTTATGGAGGATGAGTTTAAACCGGTGGTGCAACCTCAAAGGCGCCTAAATCCCAACATGAAAGAGGTAGTTAGAAAAGAAGTGTTGAAGTTAATGGAAGTCGGCTTGATTTACCCCATATCCGATTCTTCATGGGTGAGCCCTACTCAAGTCGTCCCTAAGAAGGGGGGGGGGATGATTGTTGTGGTGAATGAGAAAAACAAGCTCATCCCTTCTCGTACGGTCACCGGTTGGCATTATGTATTGACTACCGCAAGCTCAATGACGCCACCCGGAAAGACCACTTCCCACTCCCATTTATTGACCAAATGCTATAGCGTCTCGCAGGGCAAAAATTCTATTGTTTCCTTGGTGGTTTTTCCGGCTACTTCCAAATCCTTATCGCGCCGGAAGACCAAGAGAAGACGACTTTTACATGTCCATATAGCACATATGCGTACCGACGCATACCTTTTGGACTATGTAACGCTCTGGCTACATTCCAACGGTGCATGATAGCTATCTTTCAAGACATGGTTGAGAGCTCTATGGAGGTTTTTATGGATGATTTTTCGGTATATGGCGATTCATTTGACCAATGTTTAGGTAATCTAGCGAGAATGATGAAGAGGTGTGTTGAGACGAAGTTGATGCTTAATATGGAAAAGTGTCACTTCATGGTTACGGAGGGGATAGTTTTAGGGCATAAGATTTCTAGATCCGGGATAGAGGTAGATCGTGCCAAAATAGATACAATTCGTAGGCTCCCTCCACCGACTAGTGTTAAGTCGATTCGTAGCTTCTTAGGTTATGCGGGCTTCTATCGGCGCTTTATTAAGGATTTTTCTAAAATTACTCGCCCCATGACTTGACTCCTTGAGAAGGACATCCCATTTGTCTTTGATAAGGAGTGTCTTCAAGCGTTCGATTTCCTTAAAGAGAAACTCGTGAGTGCTCCCATTCTTGTATCCCCCGATTGGAGCTTACCTTTTGAGCTCATGTGCGACGTGAGCGACTACACGGTCGGGCGGTCTTGGGTCAAAGACGGGAGAATCACTTTCACCCGATCTACTATGCGAGTAAAACCCTCAATGGCGCCCAAGAAAATTACACTACTACCGAGAAGGAACTTCTATCAGTCGTTTTTGCTTTCGATAAGTTTCGGTCATACCTTGTGCTTTCAAAGACCATAGTGTTCACCGATCATGCGGCTTTGCGCTATCTTTTCCAAAAGAAATATGCTAAGCACCGTCTCATCCGTTGGATTCTACTCCTTTCCAAGTTTGATATAGAGATTAGGGATAAGAAAGGAGCGGAGAACGTAGCGGCGCATCACCTTTCGCGATTAGAGGATCCGAGTAGGGAGAAGATTCGTGAGGAGGCAATAGGAGATAGATTCCCCCATGAGTCCATAGATTTTGTATCGGCGGAGAAAGAAGGGTTGTCGTTAGTGATATGGCGAACTATCTTGCCAATGGGTATGTGATGATGGATATGAATGCCCAACAAAGGAGGAAGTTGTTTAGGGATGCGAAGAAGTATATATGGGATGATCCTTACCTTTTTAGGACAGGAGTAGATCGTATTCTTAGGAGGTGTGTTAGCAAGGAAGAGGGTATAGGTATCCTTAGACACGTGCACGAAGGGTTAACGGGAGGTCATAATGGCGCGCACACTACCGCACAAAAAGTCTTTGATTGCGGTTTCTTTTGGCCTACGGTAGTTGAGGATGCTTTAGAATTTGTTAGGACGTGCGATGCTTGCCAACGTACCGGCAATATTTCATCCAAGAATGAGATGCCTCAAAATCCTATTCAAATTCTTGAAATCTTTGACGTTTGGGGCATTGACTTCATGGGACCTTTTCCCCCTTCGAGTGGAAATCGGTACATCCTCGTGGCGATAGGTTACGTTTCGAAGTGTGTTGAAGCTCAAGCTTTGCCTATGAACGATGCCCGGGTGGTGGTGAAATTCCTAAAGAAGTTGTTTACTCGTTTCGGTATACCCAAAGCCATTATTAGTGATCGAGGATCACATTTTTGTAATGCCGTGATGCAGAAGGCATTAGAGTGTTATGGAGTTACTCACCGTTTGTCTACCGCGTATCATTCACAAATGAACGGTCAAGTATAGAATGCGAACTGGGGAGTGAAGAGAATTCTAGAGAAAACGGTAGGTAAGATTCGTAAGGATTGGTCAGATTAACTTGATGATGCTTTGTGCGCATTTCGTACCGCCTACAAAACACCTTTAGGGACCACACCGTTCATGATAGTCTCTTGCAAAGCATGCCATCTTCCGGTAGAATTGGAGCACCGAGCGCTTTGGGTGCTTAAAACCGTCAATCTTGATCTTACTCCGGCGGCTAGGAGGGGGTATTTCCAAATCCATGAGTTAGAGGCCCTTAGAGATGCGGCGTATGAGTTTTCTTGGAATATCAAGGAGAAAACGAAAGCGTTGCATGATAGGAGGCTTAAGGGGTTGAAAGAGTTCAAATTCGGTGATAAAGTGCTTCTTTATAACTCAAGGTTCAAGTTATTTCCCGAAAAGTTGAAGTCGAAGTGGACAGGACCTTATGTTGTGAAGGAGGTGTTCCCGTATGGCGCGATTGAGTTATTTGATGAAGTTACTAAAGGATCTTGGAAGGTGAACGGCCATAGATTGAAGCATTATTTAGGTGGCCCGATTGACAAGACCGAGAGGGAGGAAACTCCTCTCGAAGACATTCCAAACACCACCGTTTAGTGTCTTGAGTGATCTCAAGTGTAGAGTTTGTATTGCCTGTATTTTCGGTTATTTTGCTTATTTTTCGTAGCTAATGGTTATTTTCGGCAGTGTTTCGGTATTTGTTTTTGTGTTTTGAGTCATTTGCAGGGATTCATTGCCGAGGATGTGCAGGGATTGATGAGAAAAAACGAGTTTTCAGGTAAGTTCCGGTGTTAGAAAAATTTTGGGTTGAGTTTTGGGAGGTTTGGCAATGGTTGAAAATTTTTCTAAGGCATGAAACCAGCAAAAAAAAAAAAAAAAAAAAAAAAAAAACGAAACCTTATGTGAAAATCGGCTTCTGGCGGGGCGCGAGAGACTTAAGTCTCTTTGTCGCGGCCCGCTAGAGACTCATGGCTCCGGAATTTTATTACTCGGTGGCGGCCCGCGAGAGAGTTCATTATGTTCGTCGCGGGGCGCCAAAGACCTTATCTGCAGCCGACATATGTTTAAACCCCAAATTTCGCTCACAAGCCCTAACTTCTTCTCTCAACTTCGCCGCAAACCACCTTACACCACCATCTACCGCTGGAAATCCGCCATTTTCACCCATAATTTCACACCCATTTCACCTACAATCATCACCCAACCGATTTCTACCATAATTTCCACACTTTTCACCATAAAAACAGGATTTTTCTTTGGGTTTCAAGCTTCAACCGGATTTCTTATAGTTTCTCTTGCTTAACTCGAGTCCAAGGTATGTATTCTTGTAATCTTTGTACTATGAGTCGTCTATTTCAGTTCTTACTTAGTAGGCGTTCGTTTTAGTGTCGGGTCTTGTTTTAGTGGTGTGTTTTGCCATGGTTAGGGGTAGTTTGAGGTTGCGGTTGGCTTAGTTTGGGTGTTTCAGTATGATGCAGGTTGCGGGTGGCTCGGTTTGGTGTATTCTACATATGTTTATGCTACCATGATCTAGGGTTTGGTAAAAAATTGAGTGTGGGGATTCGGGTTGGCTATTTTTGAGATGAACTTGAGGTTTATTACATAATTTTGACCCGTTTTCACTAATTCTATCATAAAGTTTTTAATTTTAATTCATTTAACACTCAATGTTGGTTGGTTTTGGTGCTCGGGATTTAATTGAGGACAATTAAAGTGCCGAAAGGAGGTAGTGTACATTGAGCCTTGTATTTTGAGTCGAGTCTTAGGTTTAAGTTTGGTCTTGGGTTTACTTATATGCACGTACAGGTACAAAACACTTCGCCCGTACTCAATCTCCATTCGGGCGGGGTTGTTTATAACTTATGCTTTTGTAAACGGTAACCCGATTTTGTTAACTTGTTTTCGGTTTTAACCGCAAATGAAATGCTATACGGTTATGCCATTTTCTTAAAAATTTTCAAAAATAAAAAATTTAAAAAATACCAAAAATAGTTCGTTACTAATAATCTGCTTTGCTTTGTCTTGTCAATCTTAAATTGTTTAGCAGAATGTCAGGTGAAGGTTCATCTAGCAGAGCTGGTAGGAAGAGAGGTCCAACCACTCGTCAAAGAGGAGGCCCGGATCAGCCGGAACCAGTGCAACAACCACAGTATGTTAGGGTAGTTGAATATATTCGACCGGGGGTTCCTCATGGTCAGAGCACGAGGCTTTTGGATAGCCCTTTGTTGCAATTTGAGTTGGATTCGGGTGAATCTCAAAGGTTGGCTACTTTGTATACGGTAGATCTGCTACCGTTTAGGAGGATTGATTGGGGATTGATAGATCGCCTGGGGGCGAGAGCTAGAGTCGAGAAGCTATTGGGTCCGAAATTTAGGTGGGATTTAGACTGTGATGCAAGGCAATACAAAGAAATTACTTTGGAGTTCCATTCCACTTTTGACTATAAGCAAGGGAACTTTAACGAGAAGGATGCAGTTTTCTTTGCCTTGGGTAGGCAGTCATACGAGATGACGATCCCAGAATTCGCAGTGGCTACACAGTTTTATACACAAGAAGACGTACGGACACCCGAGTTTCTTACAAGTTTGCAAGGAGTGTTCAAGAAAAAGCGTAGGCACAGTGTTCAGGTTGATGAGTTGGTTAGATTCCGGGGTACTATATTGACAGTTCCGTACTCTACTGGTGTAGTTGCGACCGATATCATTGATCCGGTTTATCGATATATCCACAAGATTCTTTCAGCTACATTGGTTGGTAGGGGGCAAGGAGATAATAAGGTGAATCATGTTAGTCTGTTTTGCTTGATGTGTATGGTTGAGAGGAGGCCGGCGAACTTGGCTACTATATTCGCATGGTCGATGAGGAGATTTTGGGGAGGTGGCCCGGGTGCTCGTGTGTATTGTGGGCCGTTTGTGACTTGGTTGGCTGAGAGCCTGGGGGTTTTCGAGAGGTATCCAGCGGATAAGATGAGAGAGGGCCCAGACCCTTGTTTCATGAGCGTTAGGGATCTACAGTCTGCAGGGATATTGACATACACTGATCCGATTGAGTGGGAGCCCATTCGTCAGGGTCCACAGGTTCAGCCTGCTCTTGGTTCAGGTGCTGCAGAAGTTTTGCAGGGGGCCATTCCTACTCGTTACCAGAGGCCCCGTACGCGACATGAGATTCCAGCTAGGCAGTACCCATTGAGGCCGCCACGACCCGATCCACTTACTTTAGATTCTTTATATGATTCGATGCAGACATGTTTTGGGGATTTGCGTGGTTATGTTAATGAGCAATTTGGTGCAGTTAGGCAGGTTATGGAGGAGTGTCGTAGAGCTCATGCGCAGGTTCAGCAGAGGTTGGAAGATGGTATGAGGCACATGATGGAGGGTCTACGTTTAGGAGTTCCTCATTATTTTCTACAGCCACATGTAGGACCCAGTGGTATGCAGGGAGTTGAGCCACATCAGGTCTATGAGCAGTCTAAGGAGGAGTCAGGTGACGAGGACTAGTGTGGGGATAGCAGCATTTGGAGTTTGATGCAGTATCTTTTATTTTGCTTTTATGCTGTTTTTATTATATCTGGTCTGTACTCCTAATTTTTGAATACTTGGCTACTTGGTTGGATGGGTTGGGGTAGATTGGATGACTAGTAGGTGTGTTGGATGTTTTTAAAACACTTTTATCTATCGTATGTTATTTTGGTATGTTTATTTTGGATGTGATAGATATGGTGTTGGTTTTGCCGCTTCCGTTAGCGTGAGAGAGTTAGAAATTGTTTGCTGAGCGTTTTCGGATTGGAGGGCATATGTGGAATTGAGTGGCACTTTGACAGTCTCGCATATTCAGCTAAGTCATTTCACTTGTATACTTTGTATTGTTTATTTAGTTTTTAGTTTTTAGTTTTTATTTTTAGGTAGTTAGTTTGAGTCGTATTCTCGTTGTTGCATTAGGGACAATGCAATCTTTAAGTGCGGGGATGGGATACATAGTAGTAGTAGTCTTGAGTCATAAATTAAAAAAAATTAATTAAAAAATTTTAAAAATCGAAAAAAATTTGAAAATCAGAAAATATCTTTTGAATAAAGAAGTTTGCAAAATTAATATGGAAAATGATAGAAAAGATGGGTTTTTGTTCGGGTTCAAATAATGATAATATGATATTAATTAAGTCGAGCTTGTATCTAGTTTGGGATATGTGAATAGGCCCGCCCGGTTCGGTTTTAGGTTCCTTTGATTTAATATTACCTTAATTGTTGGTCTACTAGTGGGTACTCATATGGGAAAAATGGGAAATTGAAACTGCCTATAATAGTGTAAAGAATGCCGTTATAAGCTAAAATTGTTAGAATTTTTAATCATGAAAAAGAAAAGGAAAAAAATATAATAATTGAGCTAGAAACTAAGAAAAGTAGCACAGGCCTACGTAATCTAGGTTGGGGATGGTGACTCTGACCTGGAATGCCTCTGGGATGTGTGAAACCAAAATTGCAACAAAATTGTTGACGCTCACGTTGTCGCTCTCGGGGATGGTGACTCTGGTTGAGACAGCCTCTGGGTTAGGTAAAGCAACGTCTAAGCTCAAAAGAAAAAAAAAGAGAAAAAATGAAAAAAAATTGGTTTTAAATTCTCTTGATTATTGTCACACCCCCAAAATCCACACGCGGAGTACCACCGCTTGGAGGCGTGACTGACCAGGATCAAGCCACCAATCATATTGAACATATAAGTAAATAGTAAAAGTCATTCATCGATACGATAGGTGCTTTCAAAACCAAACATAAACAAGTGTGTAGCGGAAGCAATAATGTAAGACCCAACATAAGTTTAAGTACAAAATGTCATAATGTTTAACAACACATTCACGATCCATGTCCACAACGACCGTGCCTCCCGTGCAAGCTCCAAAAGTACCTAAGGTCCTGCAAGGCATGTAATAGAGAGTCAACAACTAGTTGAGCGAGTTCACAGTTGGTTATTTAGATATAATGTTCGCATCGTAAATCGTATGCTTGTTTAGTAATCATGTATCGTATGTAATGGTATCGCGGCCCTATAGGCATGTTTGCGAAGTTTAGTGGGGGTTTCCCATATGTTCTCTAGACTAGGTATATTTGTACGCGGCCCTCCAGGCATGTTTGCGAAGATTAAAGTATAGTTCGCGGCCATTCCAGGCATGTTTGCGAAGATTGTTCTAGTATCGCGGCCGATCCCGGCATGTGTGCGAAGAGAAGTATATGTATCACTAGTCTAGTAGTATCTACCATTGACCTTCCTCTCCCGAGGCCTATGGTATGTAATTTCGATAACTCTTAAGCATAAATAATCAATCAACCCATTCCCAACCCCGGGAATCCCATGCCTTGGTAGAAGTGTGAACTCACCTTAGTTTGCTCGGTATGCTAAGTTAAATGCTCACAATAAATCAGTCAAGTCCTATAGTGCACGTATACTCAATCAGTTCACATTGTTTGTAAAGTTTCACATGGAACTAGTGTCACAGTAATATCATGGAGTGTTTGACAGTTCATATCATGCAACATAAGCAGTTAATTGCATCCATACATTTAACAGAGTTGGCATCTAGCAGAACTAGCAAGTTAACTGAGTGAATAAAGTTAACAGATTTCATGGAATAATCATAATTAATCCACTTCATTGGAATAATAAATAAACAGAGTAAGTCAGTTAACCCAGTTAACAACTTAACAGAATTGTCATCTAACAGAGTTACTCAAACAATGAAGTTATCAAATTACATATTTAACAAAGATAAATAAACTAACTGAGTTATTGCAATGGTTAGTTAAGTTAAATAACATAATTAATAACATTAATAATAACAGTTAACATGTTGCCAAAAACACATAAGTGCCGAAAACACCCTATGGCCGAAAACCCTTTAGAGCCGAAAACACTTATGTTCGAAATCCCCTTGGCCGAAATCCCTATTGAGCCAAAATCCCTTATGTTGCCGAAATCACTTAAGTGGGCCGAAAATACATCTGGGCCGAATTCACTATATGGGCCGAAATCACTTAAGTGATTTCGTCCAGTTTAAAATGGTGGGGGTGTTTTCGTTGGGATCATCATCTTCAACAACAGCAGTTAACAAAACCCAGCAACTATAATCATCACATAACAGATTCAACCATTTGTAGGAACAATCAATCCAACAGAAGCTAAAACATTCATTTAGATACTTACTCATCTAAATAATCAGGATTAACATCCAACAACATCATAGTTTTTAACATTTAACAGGAGATATAGTTATGCATTTATCAACTGACTATCTACGATCACTTTATCTCGAAGATTAACAATCACCATTAACAGAAAACAACGATCTAAACATTAAATCATCAATCAAAATCAGATCATAAGAACATAATATCTCACAGTAGCAGTCAATATAAGATATCATCTTAACATGTAAATCACTAACCGTAGATTAAACAGGGGTTTTGGCTTCAAATGAAGAATTCTGTTTGTTGGGTTTCAGAGGTAGAGAGAGAAACAATGGGATAAGGTTTGACAAGTGAGTAACTTCTCCGGGAAGATTGTTTATAAAATAATTATATAAATCCCCACTGGGCCTAAGGCCCATTTGCTGTTTTCGTCAGCACACATGGACGAAAACACATAAGGTGTTTTCACTAGATAGTGTTTTCATGGGTAATAGTTTTCAGTAAGGGTTTCATCTTCATTTATAACATGCAATAATACAAAACCTTATTAACATCCACTCACATATAATAAATATTATGCATCCCAAATATAAAATATCAATCGCAATACGATTTTACGTTTTTCAAATGTAAGCGTTGTGAAACAAACAAGTCGAGTAACAAACAACATAAAAAAAAATTAACGTGCAAATAATGCGAAGATGGAAATCTTGAAAACTCGAGTTGTCACATTATCCCCAACTTGAAAGAAATTTCGTCCCGAAATTTAGCATGCGGTTACTGAGGAAGCTAGGTAAGTTATCATTTACTGGTTTTCCTGGGGTGTCACATCATCCCCCCGTTGATTTGGAATTTCATCCCGAAATTTTATAGTAGCTTCAGCCTCAGTAGTAGTTGTATTGTTTTCGAACAACTGGGGATATTTGAGTTCCATTTGATCTTCGCGTTCCCAGGTATACTCTGGGCCACGACGGGAGTTCCAACGAACTCGAACAAGAGGTATTCTGGTGTTCTTGAGGACCTTAACATCCCGGTCCGTGATTTCAACTGGTTCCTCGACGAAATGCAACTGTTCGTCGATAGTGAGCTCCTTCAAAGGAACTATGAAGGTCTCATCTGACAGACACTTCTTCAGATTCGACACGTGAAAGACGTTGTGAACTGCACTGAGTTCAGCTGGTAAGTTCAGTCTGTAGGCCACTTTGCCTATTTTCTCAATGACTTCAAATGGTCCTACGTATCGTGGATTGAGTTTGCCCCTTTTGCCAAAACGAACAACACCCTTCCAGGGTGAAACTTTGAGTAGTGCTCGATCCCCAACCTGGAACTCGAGTAGTTTCCTGTCTTTATCGGCGTATGCTTTCTGACGGTCACGAGCTGCCGCCATGCGTTGCCGTATTAGAGCAATCTTTTCAGTAGTATCAACTACCATTTCTGGACCTGTGATCTGACTGTCACCCACCTCTGCCCAACAAAGAGGTGATCGGCATTTACGCCCGTACAATGCCTCAAATGGAGCAGCTTTAATGCTGGTGTGATAACTGTTATTGTATGAAAATTCCACAAGTGGCAGATGTTTTTCCCAACCATTGCCAAAGTCAATTACGCACGCCCGAAGCATGTCTTCTAGAGTTTGAATAGTGCGCTCAGACTGCCCGTCTGTCTGAGGATGATAAGCTGTGCTCATGTCTAAACGAGAGCCAAAAGATTTGTGCATTGCTTGCCACAGTTCTGAAGTAAAACGTGCATCACGATCAGAGATAATAGAGGTGGGCACCCCGTGCCTCGAGACAACTTCTTTAAGGTATACGTCTGCTAGAGTGGAGAACTTATCCGTTTCCTTGATAGCCAAGAAGTGAGCAGACTTTGTGAGTCGATCCACGATCACCCAAATAGTATCATTTCCGCGCTGAGATCTAGGTAGGCCAGTAACAAAATCCATGGAAATTTGTTCCCATTTCCATTGTGGTATCTCAGGTTGCTGGAGTGGGCCTGATGGTTTCTGATATTCCGCTTTGACTCTCGCACAAGTCAAACACTTGCTAACGTAAGTTGCTATGTGGGCCTTCATGCTAGGCCACCAATATGTAGTTCTGAGGTCTTGGTACATCTTATCCGAACCAGGATGTACTGAGTAGCGAGAATTATGAGCTTCATCCATTACAAGCTCGCGTAAATTACCATAGAGTGGGACCCAGATGCGTCCTGTTACATAGTAGGCGCCGTCTGCCTTTTGTTCTAACCGTTGTCTTGAGCTGCGTAGGGCTTCAGACCTGACGTTTTCCGGTTTCAATGCTTTTACCTGAGCATCTCGTATCTGTGAAGGAAGACTGGACTGAATAGTGAGTTGCAACGCTCGTACACGCCTAGGTGTAGTATCCTTTCGACTGAGGGCATCGGCCACCACATTGGCTTTGCCCGGATGGTACTTTATAGCACATTCGTAATCGTTCAGTAACTCGACCCATCGACGTTGTCGCATGTTCAATTCTTTCTGCTTGAAGATATGCTCAAGACTCCTGTGATCGGTGTAGATGGTGCACTTGGTGCCATACAGGTAATGTCGCCATATCTTGAGCGCAAAAACAACAGCTCCCAGCTCTAAATCGTGCGTAGTGTAATTCCGTTCGTGAATCTTAAGTTGGCGTGAAGCATAAGCAATAACTTTATCCCGTTGCATCAACACACATCCAAGACCTTGGATGGATGCGTCGCAGTAGACTACAAAATCATCCGTGCCTTCAGGCAATGAGAGGATAGGTGCGCTACAAAGTCTATCCTTTAAGTGCTGAAACGCTGTTTCCTGTGTATCACTCCAACGGTAAGCAACACCTTTCTGTGTCAGTAATGTAAGCGGCTGTGCAATCTTTGAGAAGTCTTTGATGAACCGTCTATAATAACCAGCCAAACCCAAGAATTGGCGTATTTCGGTTGGTGTGCGAGGTGCAGGCCAGTTCTTGATCGAATCTACCTTGGATGGATCGACATGAATCCCATCCTTGTTTACCACGTGGCCTAGAAAGTGGACTTCACGAAGCCAGAAGTCGCATTTTGAAAACTTAGCGTACAGCTGTTCCGTTCGAAGGAGTTCCAGAATAAGTCGTAAATGCTGCTCATGTTCCTCCCGATTCTTCGAATAAATTAGGATGTCGTCGATGAAAACAATAACAAACTTGTCAAGATAAGGTTTGCACACCCTGTTCATAAGATCCATGAAAACCGCAGGCGCGTTCGTTAGCCCGAATGGCATGACCAAAAACTCGTAATGGCCGTAGCGAGTTCTGAATGCTGTTTTGGAGACGTCCTCATCCCGGACTCTCAATTGATGGTAACCTGACCTCAGATCAATCTTCGAGTAATAGCTCGACCCTTGCAACTGGTCGAATAAGTCGTCGATGCGTGGAAGAGGATAGCGATTCTTTACGGTCACCTTGTTTAGTTCGCGGTAATCCATGCACATACGAAAGGTACCGTCTTTCTTCTTCACAAATAATACTGGAGCTCCCCAGGGCGAAGAGCTAGGACGTATGAAACCCTTTTCCAAGAGTTCTTGCAATTGCTTAGACAGTTCTTCCAGTTCAGTTGGAGCTAAGCGATAAGGCGCTCGAGCTATAGGTGTTGCTCCTGGAGCTAGCTCGATCTGAAATTCGACCTGGCGATGGGGCGGTAACCCAGGTAACTCTTCAGGAAACACTTGAGGAAAGTCGCGTACAACCGGAATATCCTCTAACTTCTTCTCTTTCGTCGATGTATCTGTAACGAGTGCTAAAATAGCTGTGTGGCCCTTTCGCAAACACTTCTGTGCCTTCAAGAAGGAGATGATGCCACTCACGACACCACTCTTGTCGCCTTGAACTTCGAGAGGTTCTTTGCCAGTACGGGGAATACGAATGATCTTCTCCTTGCATAGGATCTCTGCTTGCTGTTGGGATAACCAATCCATACCAATAACAATGTCGAAACTACTCAGAGTTATAGGAATGAGATTGATAGAGAAAGTCTGACCAGCGAGGATAAGATTACAACCTTGAACTATGTGTGTGGCCTCTAGACTTTTACCGTTAGCTAGCTCTACGACATGTTTGGTGTTTAAAAGTGTTGGTGCACGTTTAAGCATTTGACTAACTTTCAGAGACATATAACTGGTATCCGCACCCGAATCAAATAATACAGTAACATAAAAGTCGTCGAGAAGAAACTTACCCATAACCACATGAGGATCGATCCTTGCATCACCCTGACCAATCACAAATGCACGACCCTTAGCACCATTGTTGTTGTTGTTTCCCCCATTGTTGTTCCCATTGCCCTGATTATTGTTGTTGTTATTCTGATTCTGATTTAACTGGGGGCAGTTCCGCTTGAAGTGACCTTCAGCCCCACACTGAAAGCATGCCTTATTTCCTTGCTGTTGTTGCTGTGGCTGGTTTCGTGGAGCTGGTGGCTGTTGTTGCTGGTTCTGATTCGCAGGCCTTGAGCTCCTGCAATCTTTAGCCTCATGACCTACCCTTAGACATCTCTGACAGTGGCCTTTACGACACTGACCACTGTGGTGTCTGTTGCACCTGTTACACAGTGGATGAATTCCCCGATATCCACTCTGCCCCTGACCACCAGACGATTGCTGACTCGGACTCTGGTAATCACTAGTCTTGCGCTGCTGCTGTGCTTGAGACTGTACGGTAGCTGAACCCCTGCTGGAATCCCCTTCCCATTTCTGCTTGTTGTCACTGGGAGTAGCAGGAGTAACTGGAGTGGTAGCGGTAGTAGTAGCGCTGATACGTTTAGGCAGCCTGTTCTGTTCGACTGCCTGATCGGTGAGGCGATGAGCTAACTTGACAATCTGTTGAATGGTGCCAAGATTCGCTGAGGTTACGTGACTTTGAATTTCCGGCACCAGTCCATTGAGATACAGTTCGATACGCTTAATGGGAGGGTCTACCATAGTAGGACACAAAATAGCCAACTCATTCGATCTTCTGGTGTACGCTTCAATTTCTGACCCCGTCATTTTCAAGTGGTAAAACTCTACCTCCAGCTTATGAATATCATCACGGCTACAGTATTCCTCGTTGATCAACTCCTTGAAATCATTCCAGGGTGTGGCGTTAGCAACAGCCAACCCTAACATCTGAACTTGCGCATTCCACCAAGTCAGCGCAATGCCTTCTAGAGTACCAGTGGCGTACTTCAGCCTGCGAGCCTCAGGGCATTCACACATTTCAAATACGGACTCGAGCTTTTCAAACCAATGGAGGAGTCCAACCGCTCCTTCCGTGCCACTAAAAGTAGTAGGACGACAGTCCATGAAAGTTTTGAAGGTGCAAACAGGTGGCTGAGCGTGCTGACCTGTTGTGTATAAGAACCAGGACAAGATTAAGCACAAGAGTTGTTTTAGGAGTGGAGGATCTAAAGATCCTAGTGTGAGTTACAACTGCAGGGTATACCTCCTTCTTGTGCGGCTGCAAGTGCCGCAGCAACTCGTTCGTTAATAAGAGCCGTCAACTGGGCTTGTGTCATGTTAATGCGTCCAGCCATGATCTTCATAGCAAATATGACATAAGTGAGAGAGGTTCGCGAGTAGTGCAATAACAGAAGAGAGTAAGCACACAAGTGTTCTCATGCAATAGTGTTAAGTTAACCTAAGCATACCCTGAGCAAAGTTCTATGCAATTCTAGCAAGTAGGCAACAAAACATGTACCTTATTACCTAGGATGTTGAGTCTTGCACGTGAAGCGAGGCATCGTTGTGGATCGTTGAGCACTGTTCTGGTTATAGTCTGGTTTTAATAAAAACGTTTTCCCCTTATTAAAACCGAGTTCTCTATAACCAATGGCTCTGATACCAATCTGTCACACCCCCAAAAATCCACACGCGGAGTACCACCGCTTGGAGGCGTGACTGACCAGGATCAAGCCACCAATCATATTGAACATATAAGTAAATAGTAAAAGTCATTCATCGATACGATAGGTGCTTTCAAAACCAAACATAAACAAGTGTGTAGCGGAAGCAATAATGTAAGACCCAACATAAGTTTAAGTACAAAATGTCATAATGTTTAACAACACATTCACGATCCATGTCCACAACGACCGTGCCTCCCGTGCAAGCTCCAAAAGTACCTAAGGTCCTGCAAGGCATGTAACAGAGAGTCAACAACTAGTTGAGCGAGTTCACAGTTGGTTATTTAGATATAATGTTCGCATCGTAAATCGTATGCTTGTTTAGTAATCATGTATCGTATGTAATGGTATCGCGGCCCTCTAGGCATGTTTGCGAAGTTTAGTGGGGGTTTCCCATATGTTCTCTAGACTAGGTATATTTGTACGCGGCCCTCCAGGCATGTTTGCGAAGATTAAAGTATAGTTCGCGGCCATTCCAGGCATGTTTGCGAAGATTGTTCTAGTATCGCGGCCGATCCCGGCATGTGTGCGAAGAGAAGTATATGTATCACTAGTCTAGTAGTATCTACCATTGACCTTCCTCTCCCGAGGCCTATGGTATGTAATTACGATAACTCTTAAGCATAAATAATCAATCAACCCATTCCCAACCCCGGGAATCCCATGCCTTGGTAGAAGTGTGAACTCACCTTAGTTTGCTCGGTATGCTAAGTTAAATGCTCACAATAAATCAGTCAAGTCCTATAGTGCACGTATACTCAATCAGTTCACATTGTTTGTAAAGTTTCACATGGAACTAGTGTCACAGTAATATCATGGAGTGTTTGACAGTTCATATCATGCAACATAAGCAGTTAATTGCATCCATACATTTAACAGAGTTGGCATCTAGCAGAACTAGCAAGTTAACTGAGTGAATAAAGTTAACAGATTTCATGGAATAATCATAATTAATCCACTTCATTGGAATAATAAATAAACAGAGTAAGTCAGTTAACCCAGTTAACAACTTAACAGAATTGTCATCTAACAGAGTTACTCAAACAATGAAGTTATCAAATTACATATTTAACAAAGATAAATAAACTAACTGAGTTATTCCAATGGTTAGTTAAGTTAAATAACATAATTAATAACATTAATAATAACAGTTAACATGTTGCCAAAAACACATAAGTGCCGAAAACACCCTATGGCCGAAAACCCTTTAGAGCAGAAAACACTTATGTTCGAAATCCCCTTGGCCGAAATCCCTATTGAGCCGAAATCCCTTATGTTGTAGAAATCACTTAAGTGGGCCGAAAATACATCTGGGCCGAATTCACTATATGGGCTGAAATCACTTAAGTGATTTCGTCCAGTTTAAAATGGTGGGGGTGTTTTCGTTGGGATCATCATCTTCAACAACAGCAGTTAACAAAACCCAGCAACTATAATCATCACATAACAGATTCAACCATTTGTAGGAACAATCAATCCAACAGAAGCTAAAACATTCATTTAGATACTTACTCATCTAAATAATCAGGATTAACATCCAACAACATCATAGTTTTTAACATTTAACAGGAGATATAGTTATGCATTTATCAACTGACTATCTACGATCACTTTATCTCGAAGATTAACAATCACCATTAACAGAAAACAACGATCTAAACATTAAATCATCAATCAAAATCAGATCATAAGAACATAATATCTCACAGTAGCAGTCAATATAAGATATCATCTTAACATGTAAATCACTAACCGTAGATTAAACAGGGGTTTTGGCTTCAAATGAAGAATTCTGTTTGTTGGGTTTCAGAGGTAGAGAGAGAAACAATGGGATAAGGTTTGACAAGTGAGTAACTTCTCCGGGAAGATTGTTTATAAAATAATTATATAAATCCCCACTGGGCCTAAGGCCCATTTGCTGTTTTCGTCAGCACACATGGACGAAAACACATAAGGTGTTTTCACTAGATAGTGTTTTCATGGGTAATAGTTTTCAGTAAGGGTTTCATCTTCATTTATAACATGCAATAATACAAAACCTTATTAACATCCACTCACATATAATAAATATTATGCATCCCAAATATAAAATATCAATCGCAATACGATTTTACGTTTTTCAAATGTAAGCGTTGTGAAACAAACAAGTCGAGTAACAAACAACATAAAAAAAAATTAACGTGCAAATAATGCGAAGATGGAAATCTTGAAAACTCGAGTTGTCACAATTATGGTATAAAACGGTTAGGAATTGGTTCAGTGATCGTTACTTTTGTTCTATAAGCTTGAGGTGGGATTAGCTGGACTGTGGCTTCTAGTGTGAGACCCTAGGTAGATTGACCGCACTTAAATTAAATTTGCACGATAAGGGCTTAGAACCGGGTTTGGGTTTAAAGGGACAAGTATATTTGCAATCGTGGCTAACACAAGTTTTGATTTTAACAAGTATAATTAGTTTTGACCCGAGTATTTATCTATCTCAGATTCCGTGTGCAAAGATTCTTTTTCGAGAACAAAAAAAGAGTAAGTGTGGGGATATTTGATGTATTGTAAAATACATCCTTTATTCGTGTATAGTTTGTATAGTTTTCCGTTAGTTATAGTTTAGTTTTCGTTAGAATTTGCGTACTTCTGACCCAATTGCGTTTTGAAACTGCTGGAAAATGCATAAAACGGAGTTAAAATACTGGAAAAAGGTTCTCTGGCAGGCTGCGATACAAGAAGGAGCGTCTCTCGCGGGTGGCGAGAGACCTAAAGATTTGAAGACGTTATTTAAGCGGTGGCGGCCCGCGACCCATCTCCATGTCTCTCTCGCGGGTCGCATGAGAGTGTTGTCGTCAGATTTCTCCAATCTGGGCAAGGGTTTGAGCTGCAAATCGTATATAAACACATTAAAACATTCAAAAACCCTAGCTTGGCGAATTAGCAATCTTTTGGGCGAACTTAGAGCTGCGTTTGAAGCGTTTTTGAGCATTCAAAGCTGTCGGTTGAAGGTTGGAAGTTCGGAGAATCATTCGGGTCGTCTACTTAACATCCGGGTGTTTTCGCTTATGTTTCTTTCTCTTTGACTATGTTTTGTTTCTCTAAAAATACTTCGTCTATGCTTGTTTCCATGACTTTGATTGGCTAGATTTCTTTAACTACCTAGACAAGATGAATGGTTGCATAAAGTTTGAATTTTTATTATGAATTTATGATATTTATGGATTTATTTATGTATTGTAGGCGATTTGATTATTAGCTAGATGTGTATGCATACTTGATTGTGTTTGAGTATTGTTTATTGCTTTACATAATTCTTGGTGACGGTCTTTATCACATAATAGAGTTGTGTTAGGTTCTAGATTTTGGTGAGTGTCTATATCACATAATAAATCGTGAATCTTTAGGGTTGAATACGTAATAGACCTTAAAAGCAATATTCGGTAATCTTATAAAATTAAGTGTTCTACTAACCCTCAATAGCTGAAAGGTGCGAGGTTATTGTTAGGTCTAAGCGATTAAACCGTAAGGTGGGTCCTTCTTAGGAAGTAAACCTATTAGCTGCTGTCTAACAAGTCTAGTTAAGAACCCAAATTTATCCTTGACTTGAGTCCCGAAACGGAGAGAGTCTTGTAGGGTACTTTCATAAATCATTAGAGGTCCTGAAAAGGAGTCTAATTTACCGGTGACTATAACAGCCTTTAGGGTGCCCTAATGTCCTCTTGAGAAGGGTTAGGAGGCTTAGTTGGTAACTCGGGAGGTTTAGAATCTTACGAACCCGGTCCATAATAATCAATCTTCAAATAAAATCCATAACTATAAGCAACCAGGAGGATTCGAGTCTAGGTAGTGTTTCCACCGTCTGAGTAAAAGCCCAAAGTAATTAGTTCTAGTTAATTTAGTTAATTATTTTAGTTTAATTGCTTTCTTAGGAATTTTAGAAACCCCCCATCAAACAAACAAAATAGTTCACTCTGTGTCAGTCTAGTATAAATAGAGTCATTAGCATAATTCGATAGAGTCTCGTGGGTTCGATTTCCGGACTTACAGTAGCTATACTAGAGTCGATCCGCGATCGGTACACTTGCCGGTTAGTAGTTTAGTGTGTCTTAGTGAGTCTAGAGTATTACTTAGAGTCTAGAATTAGGTTAATTTAGTTAATTTTATTAAACTACTTTTTAGCACATCAGTTAGCAGCCTTCTTCCGTTGAAGAATCGCCGATGATGAAACAACAATTGAAAGATGAAGACAGCCGATTGAAGTGTGACTTACGAGTCCGATAATTCCGCTTGATTGCTCATGTTGAAGCGATGGTAGGGGTGGTTCAACGGTGGTCTGTGGTGAACCCCCAATTCAATCAACACGTTTTTTTGACAAAAGAGAGATATGTAGGGAGGATTTTCAGATCTGGATTTTTGGTGGTTTTGGTATGAACGAGAGAGAGAGAGAGAGAGAGAGAGAGAGAGTTTGAGGATTTTCAGATCTGGATTTTGGTGGTTTTGGTATGAACGAGAGAGAGTGTGTTTGTGAATTTATACAATGAGATTTGTTTGGATGTATATGTATGAAGATAATGATGAAAACTTAAAAAAAATATGTTGAATTTAAAAAAATAATTTTATTAATTAGGTGTGGTAGAGCCATCACCCATTTCTTTGTTTCCATCCTTGGAGGGGTATCCTCCAAAGACTATGATGTGGCGCTGAGATGGAGGGTCATCCTCTAAGGACTACCCTTCTCCCATACCGAGTAGCCTAATGTACAAATTACATTTGCAAGACAAAGGAGAGTGAAAAGAGTTTGGGTTACCAAAATCAAAAGTTTCACTATATGCGGTTATGGATAACGTGGCGGTGACTGTGGCCGTAATATAAATACAGAATGCTAAGAACGTAGGTTTTAACAGAACATAAAACCTCATAAAATTTATCGACGTCTCGATATAATTTTAATATAAACAAAATTTTAGATAGTAACATACAAGTGCTATTTCAGCTTTGGCTGGTTAGTATAGGCTCTTGCTTTTTGGAGAAAATATCATGGTTTAAATTTTGACACATGATGTAATTTAGTATTCATTGATTTAGTTTAGGAATAAGAGTAAAAATAATGTAACCTTTGCCATTCAAAAAAGGTAGTAACGTTATTAAAATTATTTCACAATTCGTTTATTCCATTTTATAAATTGACATTGTATCGTATCTCTCGATAGTGTATTGAAGATTACCATAACAACCGATACCAATCGAATTCCCGTCGCAACGCTCGAAGTATTCCACTAGTTAATTAAATAACATAATGTAATCTTTTACAAAATTTTGAATATAGGACAATTTTATTATGAAATAATATATTTTCTCAAATAATTGTAGTTACATGTCACATCCAAAATAACAAAAATGAGTAGTATACTATTTATTAACTAGTTAAAGAAGTAAATTAATTCATTTATAAGCATTTATGGCATTAATAAGATAATCCAAACAACAAACCAAAAGAAGACTTGGTGTTTAAGGACTTAAGTTCGATTTTTGAACTTTCCATTATTTTTTGCGGCATCTGGTGATAATGGGAGACAAGGCGAAAATGTGGGGATCGCTAGTTCGATCCTTGAACTTAGCGGATTTTACCTCATCGTACTATCGTGCCTTCGGTCGAGTGTTCGCGGGCTTCGATCTTAGGTGAGAGTTTTCTTCGGTTCGAAGGCGAGTGTATTATGATATAGTGAATTTCGCCAATAGCAAATTTAAAGAAATGGTTGACCATTAGAAAAAAAGACCCCAACACATTTTGGGCCACATATATACTTTGTACAATCAGCACCCCACACAACTCCATTGACGGAGATCCTCATAACTCCGTCGCCTTTCACAACAGCGACACTTCCTTAAATGCAAATTTAACCACCATCGTTTCTGCAACTAATTCCAAAAACAGATGGAACAATCAGAAACTCGTAGCATAGTAGTAGTTGTAGAAGACGTTGAGGTCGCACGAACCGCTATGGTGTGGGCGCTTCACAACGTCCTCCGTTACGGCGATTTAGTCACTCTTCTTCATGTTTTTCCCGCGAGTAATACCGCCGGAAGTAAGTCTCGGAACCGGAAGAAGATCCGGTTGCTCCGATTGAAAGGTTTTCAGTTGGCGCTTTCGTTTAAGGATATATGTGTTCGTAGTTTCCCTAATGTAAGTGATCGTTATATCGATTTTTTTGAGGAATTTGAATTTGAAACCCTAACGGATGAACATGTTAATACCGATCGATCAATTGAGCAGCGAGTTTTTCGTTTGTTTACATTTTTTAATCACGAAATTCAGGATAGTATTGATCAATTTGAATCGGTTGATTTGTTGTTTGTTTAGGTTTTAATCGAAGAATTTGAATTTGAAACCCTAGCTGAAGAACATGTTGACCGATTGGTTAATTGATCATCGTGTTCGTCCTGTGTTTACGTTTCGATCACGTAATTGAAAATCGAAAACCTTAGAGACGAAAATAGAGATTGTTGTTACGGAAGTAAACATCTGTCGATTTGAATCGGTTAATTAGTTGTTTGTTTAAGTTTTGATCGTGTAAATGAACGTTGAAACCAACGGATGAAGATGTTGATTGATTGTTTGATATTAATAGATTTATTTTATGTTTCGACGGTGTGATTGTTTAACAGACGAAGATAGAGATTGTTGTTACGGAAGGAGACGAAGAAGGTGGAAGGATTGCGGATTTGGTGCGGCAGATTGGGGCTTCCACTCTGGTTGTCGGTTTACATGATCAGAGCTTTCTCTACAGGTAAATTTCTTCATCATTTGTATGATTAATATCATAATTATTCAGTTTTTGGATCATAATTTGTATGATTCTGTTTGATTGCCGATGATTCTGTTTGCTCAACGCCATTAATCTCTGTTTACCGACTCTAGAGTTTTCTTTTTCAATATTATATTATGTTAGTTTAAGATAAAGTTATAATTAAATTAATGATGGATGGTAAATAAGGACAAATTAGGTATCTTTAGCAATATAGGTATCTTTAGCAATATATGAACAAAATTTTGTGAAAAGTTGAGTAAGATTGATTGAATGCACATCGTAATCATGTGATTGTTACACATGAATGATTAAAATATGAACTAAAATCTGTTAGAAATTAATAATGATTTTAAATTATTAACATGGAAATGTGTGTGGCAAACAACAAACAAGAAGAAAAGGTTATGGGTACATGCAGAGTGGTGGTAGACAGTACACATGTGACAGTGTAAACATTCAATGGGTGAAAGGATCTTTTGTCCACTTATTTCGATTAATAATGCAAACAATTATTATGAGAATGCATTCCGTTTCACCATATCTGAGTGTAGGAATTCTTCTTTTTGTAATCATTGTTGCAAGTAATTGTCTATCCAGTTCGGAGTCTTGCTCCTCTCACAATCAAACCAGCTTTGAAAACGCGTTAAAATCGTTCTCTCCCGTTCACTCTCATCACGTAACTTGTTTTGGGCGTTTTTGCACAAGACCCTCCATCCTCCCTCTGTCCTTCACGTTATCCCTTCTATCACTCACATCACTCTCCTTAAAAACGTTCAAAATCGACCTATTGAGCATGCAATTACGTTTTAACATTTTTAGAATTATATGTTCCTAGGTATACCCAATCCGACTTATTTTCATTTTCTTATTGATTATAAAATATTAAATCTATTATTTTGATACGGGTATAGGGGTATGAGACTGTTTTCGGGTAACGGGCGGTATCACCTAATAACATACCCCTCGTAAACTCGCGACATTTTTATAGTTAATCTCATTTCCCTGTATGATAAATGAATACCCGTCTCAATTGATTCAGGTTTTTCTGTCACATCCAGTTTTTTCTTTTCCTTTTTTTTTGTAATTCCTAACATGACGTATGCATTTATTTATTTATTTATTTATTTATTTATTTATTTTGCAATTTGCATTAATGAAAACATTTGGAGTAATGAACATGGTAGGAATGAAACCAATGTTTGGCCAATTAAACGGTCCCATTTGATAACATCATAAATTGGTGATGTAGACCCCAAACTGTTTACCACAGAATCAGTACAGTTTTTAGTTTTTATTGCATACTAAAAAGTAACAATTTTGATGGCAAGAATATTGTACTAATTTATTTCTTCTTGTTATAAAATAGGTTAGCCATGGTCCACAAGAACATTGCTAACAACTTTAATTGCAAAGTTCTGGCCATTAAGCAACCTAATTCACCATTAACAACCAATACACCTGCATTGTCAGAGAGCAGCTCAACTAGCATGGACTTTTCTCAGATTGATATTTCAACATTGAGGTACAATTCTTACTTGCTAGCTTTCTTTCTTGTTAATTGATATAAAGATATAATATTGACCAATTGGCTTTTATACTTTTGATATCAATAGTTGATAAATAGTCAAGTCCATATAATATACACCAGATCGATCACATTTATATCAAGTTATCGATTTATTAAACTTATATAATTGTTGCAGCATACCTGAAGTTCCTCCACCCAAAATCCCATATCAAGTATGTCCAGATCCATCAGCAATTATATGGAGATCAAGAAGAAGAAGAAGAAAACAATGACTACTAAACAAGATTAATATTATAGCTAGCATGCATGGGGTCTGACCGGTAACGAATACAGCGCGAAATTCGTTCAATTCGTGTGGATGTCGTTTGAAAATTTGAACAAACACCGTATCCAAACTGGATATTAACATATTTACTCTTCAAAATCACGTTTTATGCTGTTTTCAGCTCGCGGTATTTTGCCTTTGCAATTATCAGGTGAAATGATTTGGTATTTTTATCGGGGTGTCAATTTATTGTCTTCGTGTCACCAGCTGAACTATGACGGGAACCTGACATGATGTAATCAGGTTTTGGGTTGTTTGATCTAATCCGTTTGATGAAAGAGTTGTGTTTGGGTTGACGTGTGTAATCCATGTAATTTTGTATTTGGATTTTACTAAAATTAAATGGGTGAGTGAATCAACAACCCATTTTAAATTAAAAAAAGAATTGTATAACTTTAACCTGCCAACCTATTTACTGCATATCCTGTTTATAATTTTAAACCACAAGGCACAAACCTGATTGACCCATTAGGGAAAAAAGGTTACACGGGTCTCCTTCAAGTTTATATTGTTTTGTCACTTAGGATTAAGAATTAAAGTATATATTGCATTCTGATTCTAAACTTCCGGACATATCAATCCATACTACCATTGTAGACCAATAAAATGATGGCATATCAATCCGTACCGCCACTATAGACCAATAAACCGGTGGTACTGTAGACGCCGATGTATGATTCAGCAATAGCTAACGGTCACTATTCCCCTGTGTTGATACATTACGACAACATAGGGAAGAGGCTAAAAGATGACATACCAAAAAGAATAAAAGTAGGACTAAACATGTACACTAATAAAGTTAAAGTACTCACGGTTTGCAAAGCTTCCAATTAACGCGCGAGTAAGGAGTCTTGGGTATGAGGAGTGCCGAGTTAACCTTCAAGAGGAAAACTGGGGCATGTAAGTTCGGGTGATTATGGATGTTAGAGTAGGAGCATGAATATGGTACGATAAATAACATGAATTTACACTAAAAGTCATCTTTGTTTAAGCACTCATTTGGACACCATAACTGGGTGTGTTTCATGGGCACCAAATCGCCCATTGGAAGTCCAAATTATGAGGAACTTAATCCAAAGATGAATATACCATAATACATCACTTTTAACCATGAGTTGGTTAAAGTGACGATTCGGTTTTAAGTTTATGTTTACGTATTTAGTCTCTTGTTATTTAGGGAGCCATAAAGATGGTCATGTAAGAAGGTAGGATGATAATCATCCATTGAGCCTCATTGTATGATTCAACAAAGCACAAGTTTATCAACATAGTTGATAAAATCGGTTAGTCATGAATGATAATAATAACATTAACCTACTAAATCTACAAACGACCAAGTGAGCTAACTAAATGCGTGCATCCCAAACATGGAAAGTGTTTGGGGGACGTGATGTAGTCTTGTCCCTTTGTGGAAATCTTTTGAGACTTAGTAGTATGAATGTAACTAGAAGTCTGGGCAAGTGAGATAGTGGAACAAGGTTGGAGAGCCAAGGCTTCCATGGTTCACACTTCTACCAAAACATAAGTTCATCGATATTGATGATGGTGAATCTTGGATGGTTTCAACACTTTTAAGTCACTTTGGACTTCTAGGGCAGAATTTTAGTGAGGTTCCTAGGCCTTTAATCCTTTGGAAATCAACCATACACAAGCCCCACAACCATGAGTTTGATTGGAAGCAAGGTTGGTGCAAGAATTCCATAAGATGAAACAAGAAACCAACATGTTGTAAAAGTTTGGCAAAAGCAGAATTTTAATCAAACTTTGGACCTCAATTGTGGTGATGTTCCACCTTAGTTTACCATGGTAAACTTGTTGAAACATTCCTAGAGGTTATCCAAGTGGAATGAAAGAAGAAAACGTGAAATGTAGAAGAAAGTGAGTTGAAAACTCACTTGAACACTTAGAACTTTCTGCCTAAAATGGAGAAGTTCTTGATGATTTTAGTGTATTTGAGAGTGATTTGGAGTTGTGAAAAGTGAAAATGTGTTAGAGGAGGCTTTTTTATAGGGGAAGATTAGGGTTTGATTTTTAAGGATGTTAGAAGGTGATTGGAGGAGTTTGGAAGGATAAGTATGAAGCCCGATTGGGCAAAAACCAAAGCCACGGATCAGCATCGTCGCGCCACGTGACCATGCCCTTTTCCCCGCCGCGTAGCACGACGGGTTCAGTTCCCTGATTTTGGTTTTTGTTCAATTTAGGTCGTTGTACTTTATAACTTCATTATTTTTTTTTCCGTTTTCTTGTGTTTTGGCTCGTTTTTAGGTAACCAAAGTGTATCAAAGTATTGCATGAGTATGATGTATGTATGACTAACGTTCCTAAGTATTTCGAGTCTCGGTTTCGCGTATAAACATGTATTCAACGATTGATTGCGTATAACATAAGTATGTAACTCGTATATGTATAAAAGGAATTCCATTATGATCAAAGCATCGGATTACAAGATTGGAAATGAAATACGAATACGATACGATTACAAGTTTCTAAAAATAGAAGTACGAATACAACTTTTTAAATATGGAAAGTAAGAAATGCGAAGCGTTACAAATGACCCTAATACAGACTTCATGAGCGTATATTTCCCTTCGATGGATAGAATATTGGCACGCCAATCAGAAAGCCTTTGATCAAACTTCTTCCGAATGGGATCCTAATTTTTTATACACCCCATCTTAGCACCTACCGGGAGACCTAAATATGTAAAAGGAACCTTATTCGCATGACATCTAGTGACAATATCATAGTTAGATACATCCTTTTCTTCCACTTGAACCCATATACATTGGATTTATGCAGATTCAGTTTAAGATCTAAAGCTAATAAAAACAATTAAGCATCTGAACCAGAATACGAATGTTCAAATACAACCATTCTCCTACAAATACAACGATATCAACATAAAAAGTGAGACAATTCAACTTTGCTCTTTACCACTGAAGCTAGAATAAAGAAAACCTTCTCCGATTAATTATCTCGAAAGCAAAGTGAAGCCCTTCCAGCATTTGAATGGAATCACTTGAAAATTCTTAACGTGTTTGGTTGGTAGATTTGTTAATGGAATTTGAATGTTAAAAATTAAAAAGGACATGATTACCCCAAAGAGAAAATGTGAAATCCCTTCACGTCAGCCCCAAACGTCCTTTGTCTTCATCCTTAAATTCATTTACAGGTTTAAAATCACTAATCACCATGGCTAAAACTATCACCATTCATATTCTCAAAACACTTATTTTTGGTTCATATATCTTAAACCGCCAGTGCTGTTGATTTGGATTTCAGTTATCTTACTCATTAATCAATGTTTTGATTTCCTTTTCGGCAAAGTCACGGGTACATTCGTTTTTTTTACGGCCTACTAAATCACCATATATATATCCTGCGTTGCCTTCAATCGAGCAAATGCATCCCCTCCTTCATAACGGTCAAAGTTGGATGCATACCCGAGCCACCAGTTCCGGGGAAAACCCGCCCGCCTGAAGGCCCACTGGGGTAAAACTCGGTTCGGCTCGGTTTTAAACTGACGATCTCCAGAGAGGCCTAGTTCTAAACTTCATTGCTACCACAATATTCTTCAAAGTGATGCTAGTGAGAGTTGAACTTGGGACCTCAAAAAGAGAAAACAAATGACTAACTATTAGAACAATTTGTGAGGACTCTGATTAATCAATGAAACATAAGAAAAACAAAATTCATTTGAATATAACAATTATTTAAGTTTGAAAAGAAAAACAGTGGATTACGATTGCGAAATGTCCATGATGTATGCTTCTCGTCAGTAATCAATGGAACATCAGAAAATTTTATTTATTTAAACAAATAATGTAATTGAGATTAAGAAATTAATAGTCTACGGAATTATTTATGGCATTGATTTGTATTATTGTATTCTCTTAATTGTAATTATCATCTCCAAAGATAGGAGATCCCATTGTAACTTTATATATGGTTTCATTGTGAATAGAAGAGGCATCTTGACTATCATTATACATGGTATCAGCCATACCTCGTTCCTAACCCTATTTCTCTTTTTCGATCCCCCTTGCTCTTATGCCGGCACTGTTTCAATCAGCAATGGCTGACTCCAAGCTTCACCCAGCCGTCACCGTATCAAACATCAAAGCCTTGATTCCCGTTACCCTTAACAACGAAGCCGTAGACTACAACACGTGGTCCGAATTGTTTCGGATCCACTGCACCACCTACCTTGTCTCCGATCACCTCTCCCCAGATCCAAAAACTTCTTCCTCGTCTTCAACCGCTGACAAAGATAAACAACCTGCTGACTCATCTACGTCTGAGTCATGGGAACGATTGGATGCCATAGTCCTTCAATGGATCTATGGCACCATCTCCACGGACCTGCTTAAAACCGTCATCAAAACCAAAACCACTGCCTATGATGCTTGGACAGCCATTGAATCACTGTTTCAAGATAACAAAGCAACCCGAGCTCTCCATCTAAAACAGAAGTTTGGCAACACCCGGTTGGAAAATTTTCCCTCCATGACAGCCTATTGCCAAGAACTCAAAGTTCTGTCTGACCAACTGGCCAATGTTGATGCACCTGTCGATGAACAGGACCTTGTCCTCCAAACCCTTGCTGGCCTCACCGAACAATACGAGACTGTTGCCACCATACTTCAAAATACCAAGCCTCTCCCTTCCTTCTTTGAAGCCTATTCACAGCTCTGCATGAACGAAACTACCAAGGCTAACCAGGCTCTTCATTCGGCCTCTCAAGCCGCAACAGCTCTCCATGCTCAAAGCCAAAGCGGCACCAACAACCCCTCCCCCAACCCTTCCCTTGCCGACAATCGGTCTGACTATTCTCGTGGACGTGGCCGCACCCGAGGCCGTGGACGGTCAGCCTCCAACTCTCAGCCCCGTTACCGCAACCCCTCCTACTCGGCCCAATCCCAACATCCCTACATTGTCTTTCCCAATAACTGGACCAATAACCAATGGGCCTCCTTACTAAACTAAGCCCAAACCCTAACCCCACAAACCTACCCCTCCCCTCCATGCCCATACCCGTCAGTTCCCAAGCCCAACAATGGACAAGGAATTCTTGGGCCACGCCCAGATCAGGCCTACGTGGTGGCATATACTCCTACCCCAACTGACATAGCCCAAGCCCTCTACACCTTGTCTATGAACCAGCAACCCGACTCAGTGGGGATAATGGACACATGAGCTACGGGTCACATGCAACAACCAGGTACTCTTTCTCCGTCTATTTTTAATTCTTGCACTAACAAACAGATTATTGTTGGGAATGGCACAACCATTCTTGTAATTGGACAAGGCAACCAAACCTTACCTCCACCCTTTCCCCCTTTCAAACTAAATAATGTCCTCTATACCCCCAACCTTATTAAAAATTTGATCTCTGTCCGCCGTCTCACCACCGATAATTTATTGTCAATCGAATTTGACCCATTTGGTTTTCTTGTGAAGGACCTCAAGACCAAGGAACCTATCCTACGATGCAATAGCTCGGGCGACCTCTACCCTCTTACAACCAACTTCATCAAGTCTCCAACCTCACCTACTGCTTTTGCTGCTATCACTCAAGAACGTTGGCATCAACGCCTTGGGCACCCGGGCAACAATCTATTGCAATCATTAAAATCTTGTTCATTTATTAATATTAGTAAACCAAATAACACGCTTTGTTAATCTTATGTTTTTGGCAAAAGCGTCAAACTTCCTTTTTATGATTCAGTTAATACGACTCAATTACCTTTTGACATTATTCATAGTGATTTGTGGACATCACCTGTTTTAAGTACAAGCGGTCATCGCTGTTATATTTTATTTCTTGATGATTTGACTGATTTTTTATGGACATATCCTATCACAACTAAATCTCAAGTTTATTCTATCTTCACTCAATTCTATAATCTTATTAACACCCAGTTTGAACGAAAAATAAAACAATTCCAATGTGACAACGACATCAAATACACAAACAATAATTTCAAACAGTTTTGCCAAGTCAATGGTATGCAATTTCGTTTTTCGTGTCCTCATACATCCTCTCAAAACGGGAAAGCAGAATGCAAAATCCGCACTATAAACAACATGATCCGAACTCTCCTAGCTCAAGCCTCCCTACCCACCAACTATTGGCATCATGCGCTTGAAACCGCAACATATCTACTCAACATCCTCCCAAAGAAAAGCCACAAATTTCTAACTCCCACCACCCTACTTTATAATGTTCTACCAACCTACGAACACCTCCGTGTATTCGGTTGCCTATGCTACCCCATCCTCCCCTCCACCACCTCACACAAACTCGCCAACCGTTCTCAAGCTTGTATCTTCCTTGGTTACCCGTCCAATCATCGCGGGTACATGTGTTTTGATCTCCTATCCAATCAAACTTTTATTTCTCGTCATGTTCATTTCGAGGAATCTATCTTCCCGCTCTCCATTCGGCAACCCACCCCTCCTCACGCCTATGACTTTTTATCCGATTCCGTCTCTCCTCTTATCTGGCCACACATTCAACACCCCATGGCTACTGTTCAGCAGCCGCACCATGCCACACCCTCCTCTAGCCCAGCCGTTACCACCCCTCCTCACACCACCGCAGGCCCACACTCTCCCACTGTTCCCATCTCCTGCCCAAACCACACCTGGCCCAACTCTTCTTAACCCATCCCCTATTACTCCCCACACATCTACACTGGCCCACACATCTACACCGGCCCATCTCCAGTCTGCGGCCCTTCCTACACATCCCAGTCCACCACTACCCCCTACTTAACCTCCCACCTGATCCATGCGCACCCGTGCCATGGACGGCATCACCAAACCCAAGCAATTATTTAACCTACATACCACCACCGTTGTCCCTATCCACAAAAACCCACAGGTTGCCTTGTCCACGCCAGAATGGTTCAATGCCATGAACGACGAGTTTAGTGCACTTATTAAAAACGAGACCTGGGAGTTGGTACCTCGGTCACCGGATATGAACATTATTCGTGGTATGTGGTTATTCAAGCATAAGTTCCATTCTGATGGCGCTCTAGAACGGTACAAGGCTTGCTTGGTTTGTGATGGCCGAAGTTAAGAAGTGGGGGTTGACTGTGGTGAAACCTTCAGTCCGGTGGTCAAACCCACTACTATTCGGATTGTTCTTATTTTGGCTCTATCCCAGTCTTGGCCAATTCACCAGTTGGATGTAACAAATGCTTTCTTACACGGGCATTTACAGGAGACAGTTTACATGCACCAACCTATGGGTTTTCGTCACCGTGACTACCCTGACTACGTCTGCCGGTTAAAGAAATCTCTTTATGGTTTCAAATAGGCTCCGCGGGCTTGGTATCAACGGTTCACAGATTTTGTTTTGCGACAAGGTTTCTCCCAATGCAAGACGTATAACTCTTTGTTCATCTACCATCATGGCCACGATATTGCTTATCTGCTACTTTACGTTGATGACATTATTCTCACCACCTCCTCTGACTCTCTTCGTCAGCGGCTAATGACCACTCTTGCGGGTGAATTTGCTATGAAAGACTTGGGGCCGTTAACATATTTTCTGGGTATCTCGGCCACACGCACGGGCGACACACTATTCTTATCTCAGCAGGCTTACGCTAAAGACATCATTCACCGTGCCGGGATTGACTCCTGCAAGCCGGTCATCACCCCTGTATACCCAGAGTAGATTGGGCAGCGTCTCAGATTCCTTGTTTGACGACCCCACTACTTACAGAAGCTTTGCTAGGGCTCTTCAATATCTTACATTCACTCGGCCTGGCATTACCTACGCGGTTCAACAGATTTGCATGCATATGCACGCTCCATGCCTTGCTCATTGGAATGCTCTGAAACGCATCATTCGCTATCTTCAGGGCACTTCTCATCTTGGTCTTCAGCTCAGTGCCGCCACTGCCCTGTCCATTCGTGCTTTCACCGATGCGAACTGGGCTGGTTGTCCAGACACCCGCCGTTCTACCTCGGGATACTGCGTCTACCTCGGCGACAACCTAGTCTCCTGGTCTTCTAAGCGACAGTCTACCATCTCCCTCTCTAGTGCTGAAGCCGAGTATCGCGGAGTTGCCAATGTCGTGGCCGAGATCTGTTGGCTCCGCAATCTTCTTCTTGAGCTGCATCGCCCTCTTTCAAAAGCCGCTTTGGTCTATTGTGATAATATTAGTGCCATATATTTATCAGGGAACCCGGTTCAGCATCAGCGTACCAAGCACATTGAACTTGATATTCACTTTGTTCGTGAACATGTTCAGAAGGCTCTAGTTCGAATTCTGCATGTCCCCTCTCGCTTCCAGGTTGCTGACATCTTCACGTAGGGTCTTCCTAGGGTCCTCTTTGATGATTTTCGCTCCAGTCTAAGCATCCGTCCTCCTCCCGCTTCGACTGCGGGGGTGTAATAGTCTACGGAATTATTTATGGCATTGATTTGTATTATTGTATTCTCTTAATTGTAATTATTATCTCCAAAGATAGGAGATCCCGTTGTAACTTTATATATGATTTCATTGTGAATAGAAGAGGCATCTTAACTATTATTCTACAGAAATATTCAATTATGAAATTGAAAATTTTGTTATTATTAAATATCTTTGTTATTTGTCAAACATTCCAATGGAATTATAGTTTCCTTATGTAGGTTGAAGGATTTTAAATGCCATCAAATAAAAATTTGATGGAATTCTTTCCATTTCAGTATCCAACCAAATAACATTTTGAACGGAATAAATTTTAATTTCAATGCAAATACCATGGAATTCCACAAATCAAAGGGGCCTTAAAGTCACTTGTTAAAGTTCTCTTATTAAATAAGAGTTAAATTTCATTTAGTTCCTTTTGTTTGGACTATTTTACCAGTTTAGTCTAAATGTTTAATTTTTCATTTGTAGGCCCAAGAAGATTT